>RJWH01008285.1:15822-31992 GCA_004363575.1 Solenodon paradoxus
GGGGGTGTTTTTTTTTTTTTTTTTAAATCATTAATTGGTGTTGAATCTTGTCAAATGCTTTTTCCCTGTGCCTCTGGGTCTTGGGAGGAGAAAGGATGATGATCCAAGACAGATGGTTTCAAACCCAGTGTTGCTTTTCACTGCTCAGTCCTCCATGTCATTCAGGTTTCTGCTCTAAGGCCACCTCCTTAGGGAGACCCTCCCTGAGTGCCCCATCCAGAATAGCCCTGTCAGTCACTTTCTAGCACATCTCTCTCTGTTCATTTCCTTCACCACCACCACCGTCAGACTTGATTCTTTTCCTATTTGCTGCCCCCATCAGACACAAGCATCTCAATCTGGTGATCTCACTGGTTTTGTTCATCCTGGGTCCTAGCACCTTGTCTGGAACAGAGTGGGTCCTCGGGAACAGTTTTGTTGGTGATGGATCAATTCATGGGAAGTAAAACCTGCCTCTCCATTTTGCAACCATCAGACACAAGCATCTCAATCTGGTGATCTCACTGGTTTTGTTCATCCTGGGTCCTAGCACCTTGTCTGGAACAGAGTGGGTCCTCGGGAACAGTTTTGTTGGTGATGGATCAATTCATGGGAAGTAAAACCTGCCTCTCCATTTTGCAAAGAATCACAAGAGGCTCCGTAAGGCCATTGACTTGGTCAAGATCACACAGCCTGTGAGAGGCAGACTAGGATTTGAACTCAGTTCAGCTGAGCGCAGACCTTGCTCCTTCCCAAGGGTGGAGGAAAGGTAAAGAGATCTCCAGCCAGCAGACAGCCTGCACCCTTGAAGCTGGTTACTACAGACTAACACACACTTGCCCATACTTAGTCCTAAGAGTGGGTGGAAGGTCTCTTGCCTTTTTGTCTTCTACCCTTCAACACTACCTGAGCCTTAACATAAAGCAGGTGTGCATTCCTTCTTGAATGAGAAGCCACAGTGGATGCTCCAGTCTCCTCAGGTTCAGAACAGACAGTCTCACCAGAAACTCCCCATGTCCAGCGTTGGCTCCCTCTGACACCACAACCTGATCAGGAATAGAGAGAGCGATTTCTCTGCTCTCTTATGGCTGACGAGCACTTATATGGTGAGTACTGGGTCATGGTTGGTGACAGTTCAACACCCCAGCAGCCTTAATATGGTCCAGACTTTGGACCCTCCTTATTCTTCGAAGATCAGTGGTGTTCTGTGTTTCTGTTCTCAGCAAAGTGTTCAAGGAGTAAGATCCCTGTCTCTCTGTGCAGCCTGTAATCCCAACCACCTTTCTCCAGAGGGGCCCCCTCTTCATACAGGTCTATGTTCATGATGTCCCTCCAAGGGAGGATCCCTCCCTGTTTACACACAGCTTGGGAAATCACTTAAATAGCTCCCAGTCTGTTTCCCAACTTGTAAAATGAAAAAAAAAAAAAAGATTGAAATGGTTACTATGCACAAAAGGTTTAGTACAGGTGACGTCTTATGTTGAAGTTGGTGGTCCTCAGTATTTCCTGTCACTCTTGCACATAGTGTCTGCAGGGAGCAAAACCTGTCTAGGTACTGGATTGGAGGGCACTTTCTCCTTGAGTCCCAGGACGATGACTAGTTCATCAGACTCTGGTCCTGACCCCTGATCCTGAAGTGTATGCACTGCCAGCAGCAGTCTGTCCTAGTGGGAGGAGTGTATACTGTGGACACAGTCACCCCACCCTGTGGAGGGTTCTAGGACTAACCCCTTGAATTTCCCAGCCAGCGAGAAGTGGGTTGAGGGAGGGCTCCCTGACATCCTACGGTGTCTCTCTGCCACCCCTGCTCACCCTTCATGCCCTTTCTTGCTGGGGACCACTGAGTAGGTCATCCAGAAAGAACAGGGGATGGCAGGGGCCCTGGTTAATGACTGGTCCATCGTGAATGAAGAGAGTGACCCAGGGGAACATATATGGGCCTTAGGAGCTTTCCCCATGGGTGCCCACAAGCCCATTCCACCATATCCATGTCTCAGAATATTAGGGCCTTGTCCCTTCTGAATGGGGGTGGGAGCAAAACAGAGGAAAGGTTAGAGCATGGAGCATGGGGAGACGATAGACCTGTGTTCCTCCAGGTCTGAATCTGGGGCACAACCATACTCACAGAAGAGTCTCAGGATGAGCCCACCCTCAGGGTCCTAGCTTGCCCTCTGGGAGCCCCAGTGTGCTCTCAGGCCCCTGCAAGCCTCACCCCACTCCCTCACACCATCCCTTCTCCTCTCTCCTCCCCCTGAGCCACATGTGCCCCAGGTTCTCTCTTCCCACTGGTTCCTGTACGCAGACTCTGATGCAGGGATCTCCCACGGGCAGGTTTCTCTGTTCAACTCCTCAATCCAGGACCTGGGGAGCTGGAGGCAGGACTTGAACACTCACCAGCTCTGGGTCCTTGAGGCCAGAGTCTCTTAGATACCCAATTTGCAATGTCCTCAGACCCTCCTGGGGAGAAGGAGCCCAGAGCTGTTTTGGGACAAATGTCACCAGGCTCCTGAAAGAGCAAATATTTACTGCTGTAACCTGGCTTTGAAGGTTGGGGCCAGCTATACACTAGGGAACAAGGTCACCTTTGTTCTCTCCCTGTGTCCCCTCCCATTTCCTGTGGGAGTAGCAGAGTCTGAAGGTCCTGTGACTTTGGGCTGGCTCTTTGCCTCTCCCTGCTCCCACCCCTATTGGAAGTCTGCCATGGGAGAGGGAGCAGCTGGGAGACTGGCCTCTTGGGTCGGCTGGTTAGAGTGCCTGCCAGTCTCCCCTGCAGACACTCAGGGTACAGACTTCCCAGGACAGCAGAGAGGAGAGTCTCAGGATAAGGCTCTGCTCACAGAAGGTGCAGGCTGGGGCAGAGGATCTGGGGCCCCACCCTGGTGGGAGGATAAATTGCTCAAGAATAGGGTTTCAGGGTGGGACGTGAGGGTTTACAGCAGATGACTCTCCCCTCTCTCCATCTCTGTCTTTATCTCAATCTGTCTTTCTGTATCTCTGCCTCTGTCTCTCTCTCTATCTCTCTCTCTGTGTGTCTCTTTCCATCTAGTTTCTATCTCATCTCCATATCTCTGGCTGTCTCTGTCCATCTCTGGATCTCCCTCACCTCTTATCTCCTATATCCCTTTCTGCTCCTCTCAGCCATCTTACTGCCTGTGGACCATCCCCATCCCTGTCGGTGAGCATCCCAGCTCACCGCCACTCCCTCTCCTGGGCCCCAGGGGCTCACCCCCTGTCTTCATACCCTCCAGAATGCTGCAGCTGAGCCTGTCCTGGCTGGGGCTTGGGCCCTGGCAGCTTCTGCTGCTGGTGGGAGCCTCCTGGCTCTTGGCCCATATCCTCTCCTGGATCCAAGCCGTCTATGACATCTCCCGTCGGCTCCGGAGTTTCCCACAGCCTCCCAAAAGAAACTGGTTCATGGGTCATGTGGGTCTGGTGAGTGGCCGTGGACGGTTCTGGGTGTCGGGTGGGTCCTGAGGCTCAGGAATCTGCGGCTGGGTTGGGCTTGAAGGTCGTAGCAATGTGATGGAGGTTGTGGGGACTTCTCAATCATCTATTCTTCTTCCCTCAGGCCTTTCCATGGCCTGTCCTACATTCCTAACTGGGGATCCACTTCTGCTGGTAACCCCCATGTTAGTGTTCCTCTAGGGAACTGCAAAGAGGGTCCTCTTGAGTTCCCTGTGCCCATCACTAACTTGAGTTCGCCCCAAAGGCACTGTCCAGGGCACCCGATCTGGTTCTTGCTTGTATTCTTGCTCCTGCTCTTCTCTGAGCTGCAGTTTCTTCACAGGAAATCACTGACACTCCTGGGTCCAGCCACAGGGCCCACACTGGGTGTCCCCACCCTGACACCTTCCTGTTATCTTCTTCCTCCAAGTGTCTCAATGCCACTTGCCCTGTCAGAGTTACACACTCATCTTTTCAGAGACCTTTGACTCTCTTCCCTTGAACCTCAGACTTTGCTCTTTTAAACCCTGCTTATGCTTGATCGTGCTGATTTAGGCTCTCCCTCTCCAACCTGGTGGTAGCTCTGGGAGCAGACAGGGCGCTGCAGTGCCCACCCAGGAGATGACATAATGCAAACTCTCTAAATGTTTGCGCTGCCCACTGTGGCAAAGTGCAATTGGCATCAGCTGGGCCTCATCCTCAAGTTGTCTTTTGAGATTCTGGAACTTGGAATATTCTTGGTGAACCCTGGAGGCATCAGGATATTCCAAAGTTAACTGCACTTCCTGCTCCCCGTCAGTAGGCTGGGTTGTGGGGTCTGGTCTTTCTCAATCTTTCTTCCTTCTGTCTGTCTTGCTGTGTTACCTCTGCAATCTCATTAAGTACTTTGCATCCTTGTCCTGGAGGAGAATCTTACAAAGGTGAATGTGAATAATATTCACCCATCTGAAGCACCTGGGGATATTCCTTGGACTCAGATGGAGCATCCTAAGTGACTAAGTGGCAATCTGCCTCCCTTTTTGTCTGGGGCCACATGGTCTGCATTTCTTCATTTGTAAATGACGTGGTTGATGTGAATGTCCATATGTTCAGAATACAAAGAGAGCTGGAATGCATTGAGATGGATAGATGATAGATCATAGATGATAGATAGATGGGCAGATATGTGATAGTAAGTAGATTATATATATATGATATAATTAAATGATAACAGACAGATAGACAGACAGACAGACGGAACACTCTAGCAGAGACCCTGACCTTCAGAGGGCTCAGAGGTGGGAACCACTCCCTGACTGATGGGCAGATTCACCTCTGTCCATCTGGAATAACAAGGGCAGAAGTTCCAGCTCTGCAGACCCTCCACCATTGGAGAAGCTAGTCATGATACCATTGGGAACATGGAAGGATATTGGACAAAGCTCTTGGAACAAGCCCAGTGGCCACCCAGTGGTCACCCTGCTGACCTCTAATCATGCCATGGGCATCTGCCCCAGTGGCCTCCTCTCAGGATGGGGTCACTCCTGGGATCCAAAGTCTGTCTTCTTGAGCCAAGGTGGACCTCCCTGTGGGAAGAGAGTGTCTTCTGTCTGTGTCCTGGGCTGCATCATGTGGCTTGGGAGACCAAGGGTGCTTCTGCTTGGAGAGAGATGGGGTAGGAGGAAGCAGATTCCCTCACTTTGCACAGAATTCAGTCACTGTCCCCTGCAGAGACTGCTGTCATTCCTTTTGGGGGTGACTATCCCTCATTGTTTTAGGTTCCTCCCACAGAACAAGGCCTGAGGATCATGGCTGAGATTGTGGCCAACTATCCTCAGGTATATGTGACCTGGCTGGGACCCATTGTTCCTCTCATCACCCTCTGCCACCCTGACACAGTCCGTTCTGTCATCAATGCCTCAGGTACTCCCTTGAAATATGGGTGCTGGGTGCTTGGGTAAATCCTCCCTTCTTTGTGGGAGTCCTGCAAGACCCTGGATCATCCTCTTTTCTCTCTAAATTCACCATCCCTATCTCTCTGTCTCCTCCCTCTTCCCACCGTGTATGCCCCTGCTCTGGAGTCCTGGCACCTTTGGAACCCACCCGAGAACGCCATTCAAGGAACCCTTCCCTCTGTTCACCTAGGAGAGAATGAAGTGAGTCTCTCTTCTCCAGATTCAGAGCTCAGAGGAAGCTCTCCAGTTCTCTTGGGGCCTGGGCAGTATCCATGGGGCTGAGTGCTCCTGGTGGGTGGGTCCTGTGCACTCAGTAATCCACATCTCCCACCCCGCCTCCATCAAGCCTGTCCCCCTTGCTCCAGGTAGACACCTCTGGACAGTGTGCCTGCCACTGAGGTCTCTGTGCTTGACCTCTGATCATATACGCTCCTGCCAGGGGCATGCTTGCGTGCTGTCTGGTCATGTCTCATCATGTTTTTGTTCCACCTGCATCAGGTTATAGCTACTGTGTGTGAGGAACATGCTTACCTCTGAGGTGAAGATGCTCAGTCACTTGGGGCTCAACATGGCCAAGGAAGAGGGCAGCAGGTCGGGGTCTGTCTGGTTGCTACTGGAAGGCCACCTGAGCTCACGTGGGCCACGTTAGGGTTTGTCTGATATCTGGGACACAGGGTCCCTCTGAGAAAGGCCTGAGAACTGGTGTGAGTCTTGGTGTAGGTCTTAGAATAAATGTGGGTCACACCTAGAACATCAATGAGATCATACTTAGGTCCTGTCTGGGCCTGTCTGTGTCACGTCAGATTGTTTCAGGCCCATGTCAGAGCTGCTGTGTCATTCCAGGGTGTGTCATGCATGTGGGAGCATAACTGCATGCCGACACATGTTGGGGCCATGTCAGATGGCCTGGGAGGTCCATCTGGTGTGCTGGGATAGACATGGTGTTCCATGTCCTTGGAAAGGGTGTTGTTAGGGATGAGCTGTGCCTGGGTGTCTGGCATGTCAACCATTTAGGAGCATGTGCTGGTGTTCTGGGGTCTCCTGTGTCATGTTGGGGTACATCCAGGCACATGGGGGTGTCTGTGGATTCTGTGTCCTCTTCTCTGTGCGGCAGCCTGATCTGTCCCTCCTGCTTCCCTTCTCCTCTCTGCTTCCTCTGCCTTTGGCCCCACCCCTGCTCTGTTGGGCTGGGAGGGGGCTGCAGACCCCTGGTGAGGTGGCCCTCCCTCCCTGCTCCATGGTCCTGATGGTCTGTCTCCCATGTCAGCCAACATCGCTCCAAAGGACAATTTATTATACAGGTTCCTGAGGCCCTGGCTGGGTGAGTAACTGGGTGGAGGGAGTTAGGACATCCTTGGGGGGCAGAGGAAGCTGTTTTCCTTATTAATTCCTGTGTCTGCCCTTTTCAGGGGAAGGGCTCCTGCTGAGCTCTGGGGACAAGTGGAGCCGGCGCCGCCGTATGCTGACCCCTGCCTTCCACTTCAACATCCTGAAGCCCTATGTGAAAATCTTCAACCACAGCGTGAATGTCATGCATGTGAGTTCCCTGGACCTGAGTCCCAGATGGAGTCCCTGGGAGATGCACTCACAGACATCTTGATTGGAATCTGATACTCTCTTGGCTCTGAGGTCATTGCTATTCCTTTCTGAGCCTGCATCTTCTCAGCTAAAAAGGGAATAATCACCCCCCAACTTTGCAGTGTGGTCAAGATGACACAATGGAGACATATCCCTGACACTTAGTAGATGTTGAGAGGCATTTGTTCTGTGTATCTGTAGCTGAGTCATTTTGCTACATGTCTGTGGACCTGACCAGCAGAATGAGGTGGCACTAGCCACCACGCAGGGTCAGCAGCTGACTCCCTCAGTTTCTAGCTGCCACTTGGGGAAACCACATGGATAGTTTAATTGATGGTGCAGTTTCACTGCACCTGTCAAAGGAATAAAGTTACAGGGTTTAAAGATAATTTTAGTATTTCTCTTGTTTACATTACTATATTCACTTTAGGATATTAAAATCATACCTTGGCCTGTGAATTTCTCACACCACACCCACCACTAGAGCGCTATTGATCTTTATCACACCCTGGTTCTCTACTTTCTTCCCTCCCCTCTCCCGTTCCCCTGGTAGTCACAGTCCTGCATCCTGTGAATTTTGTTAAGATTTGTCTCTTTGTATCCTTATATTCTACATGTGAGTGAAATCGCCATGAACTTTTCTGTTTCTTTCTGTCTTATTTTGCTTAACACAATCCCCTCCAGTTCCATTCAGATTGTATCAAAGGTACAATTTTGTCATTTTAAAATACTTCATAGAATTCCATTGAGTATACAGACCAAAGCTTCTTTATCCAATAATCAGTTGATGGACATTTAAGGGCATTTAAGTTGTTCCATGTCTGGCTATTGTGAATGGTGCTGCCATGAACATTAAGTTGCAGCTATTTTTTCTAATTAGAGATTTTGCATTCTCTGCATGTATGCATAGAAGTGGGATATTTTTGGTCAAATTGAGGATCCATCTTTATTTTTTGAAAAATGTCCATAGTGTTTTCCAAAGAGGTCGCACTAATTTACCCTAATAGTGTAGGAGGGTTCCATTTTTTCATGCTCCATCTATATCTTGTTGTTTCTAGTCTTTTTGGTACAAATCATTTCACTGGTGTGAGGTGTTATCTCTGTGTGCTTTTTATTTGCCATTATCTGTATGTTGTAGAGATATCTTCTCCTATTATGTTTGTGTACTATTATGTTAGTATTTCTTTTGCATTACAGAAGCTTTTAGTTTGATGTAGTTCCAACTTTAGATTCATTTACCATAGGCATTTCTTCCCCAAAGACATATTTGAGGTTGATGCCATGGAATGTTTTCCTACGTTTTATAATGTATTATATTGTTTCAGGTCTTGGGCCCATGTCTGACCCATTTCGAGTTAATTTTTGTGTATGGAGTTATTGAGTAATCTAGTTTTATTTTTTTGCAGGTGACTTTCTAGTTTTCATAATACCATTTGTCAAATAGACTTTCCTTCCTCGATTGCATGCCCTTAGATCCTCCGTCATAGATTAACTGTCCATATAGGTGTTCACAGGGCTCTTGATGTTGTTCTGTAGATCTCTGTTCCAGTATCATACTGTTTTGATGATGATCACTCTGTATAGTATGATGTTGGTATATGGTTCCTCTGCTGTTCTTCTTTTTCTAAGCATAGATTTGACTATTCAAGTCTTTTTACAGATTTAAACTAACTTTAATATTGTCTTCAATTTCCTTGAAAAACTTCTATGGAATTTTATTGGGAATTACATTAAATCTGTATATTACTTTTGGTAGGATGGTCATTTTAAGTAAATAAATTTTATAATTAATGAGTATAGAATGTTCTTCCATCTTCTCATGTCTTCTATTTATTTTACTAAAGTCTTGAAGTTTTAATTGTAGAGGTCTTTCATCTGCTTTGTGAAGTTTATTCCTAAGTATCTGATCTATTATTGGTGCTACTATGAATTAGATTTCTTTAAAAATTATTTTTTCCTCTACTTCATTGTTCACATACAAGAATGCACTGATTCTTGCATGTTGATTTTATATCCTGCTACTTTAATGTGCTCATTTAGTACGTATAACAGCATGTGGGTGGGGCCTAGGATTTTCTAAGTACAATATGTCACCTGCAAATAACGATATATTTCTTTCTTCTTTTTAAATTGGATTCCTTTAATGTGCTTTACTTGCCTTATTACTCTGGCCAGATTTGCAGAAGTATTTGAACAGCAGTGGTGAAGAGCGATATCCTTGTCTTGTTTGAGATCTAGGGAAAAGATTTTCAGTGTTTCATTATTGTGTATAATATTGATTGTGAGTTTTTCATATGTTACTTTTATTGTGTTGAGATATGTGCCTTTTATTTCCATTTTGGTGAGTTTTTAAAATCACAAATGTGTATTGAGATTTGTTGATTGATTTTTCTGCATCCATTGATATATCATAGGATTTTTTATTTTACCTGTGCAATGTGGTCTTTTGTGTATGTTGAGCCATTCTTGCATCTTTGGGATAAGTCCCACTTGATTGTGATGTATAATATTTTAAATGTGCTATTGAATACAGTTTGCCAAGATTTTGTTGAGTATCTTAGTGTCTGTCTTCATTAGTGATACTGGGCTATAATTTTCTTTTTTGCTGCTCTTTTTGTCTAGTTTTATGGTCAGTGTGATTTTAGCCTCATAGAATGTATTTAGGAATTTTCCTTTTTTTTCAATTTTGTAGAGAAGTTTAAGTAAGAGGCTGATTGACTCTTCTTTGAATGTGTGGTAGAATTTGCTAGTGAAATCATCTTGTCCTAGGCTGTTGTTTTCTGGGAGATGTTTAAAATTATTTATTTATCTATTTTTAAATAATAATTTTATGATTTGTTTACAATGCTATATTCATTTTAGAACTTTGAAATTGCATCTTATGAGTATTTCATACCTCATAAGAGTTCTGTCTCTTGTTATTCTCTTTCTCATCTTAGGTGGATTGGATGCAGTTATGTTTTGATTGATTTCCCTTGTTATTTTCCTCTTTGTTTTTTCCCTGGAGATTTATTTGAGATTACTCTGAGGTTAGCATTAAAATTTTGTGTTTATTTCCTACTTTTATTTGAAAGCAGATTAGTCTTGCATTAATTCTAACCATCCACATTTTTGTTCTCTTCTCCTCCCCACTTTTTATATTTGCTGTCTTACTGTTTTATGTGGGTTTTTTTTTTATGCTTTATAGAGTATCCTTTAGTACTTTTTGTAGATCTGGTTTTGTGGTAATGAATTCCTTTAACTTTTGCATATCTGATAAAGCTTTTTATCATGGCTTCAGTTCTGCATGATAATCTTGTAGGGCATAGTATTCTAAGTTGGAAATTCTTTTCATTCATAACTTTGAATGTGTCATGCCATTCCCGTCTGGCTTGTAGAGTTTCAGTTGAGAAATTCACTGACAGTCATATGGGGACGCTTGTATGTGATACATTTTTTTCTTCAGCTGCTTTTAAGATTCTTTCTTTATCTTGTATTTTTGACATTTTGATGACAATGTGTCTTAGTGTAGGTCTGTCTGGGTTCCTTTTATTAGGAACTCTGAGCTTTCTGAGTCTAGAGGCTTGTTTAATTCTTCAGGTTAGGGAAGTTCTCAGCTGTTATTTTTTCAAATGCAGTTTCTGTCCCCTTTTCTCTCTCCTCTCCTTCTGGGAACATAATTTCTCCTGCACAGGTCTTGTGGCTCTGGAGCAATATGGTGGGAGGGGGTTGGGGGTGGAGGACTCTCCTAGTTGCCTTCTGGTTATAGCAGTGCCATGTGTAATTTTCCTTTGGCGGGGTGGGCTCCTGCTTAGACCACCAGAGTGCTGGTCCTCCTACCTTGTGCCAAGATCCTCTCTGCCCCCCACCCCCACTCCGTGTCCTGGTCCTGCTGGGCAGACTCCCTGCTGCCCTCAGAGTGACTCCTAGGAGCCTCAGTTCTTCCAGTGGTTCCATCCACTCTGCCACTTCCTCCCCGCCAAGGCTGGGAGTCCTGAATCCACGATGCAGCTCTGAATCCCAATGCTTTCTCCTACCTTTGTGGTAGCAATCACTGCCACTTTGTCTGCAGCTCCTAGGCCAGCCTTTCCATGCCATGTATAGCTGAAAAACAGGTGATTTGTAGCTGTTCTGTGGAGAGGGGATTGACATGTCCTACCAGGTCACCATCTTGACCACCTCCTGGGGAGACTTAATTACTACTTCAGTTTCTGTGCTTCCGATTTATGTGCTCAAGTTATATATATCTTTCTGGTTTAGTTTTAGAAGGTTTTTAGATTCCAGAAATCTGTCCATTTCTTTTTGATATCAAAAACTTTGGGCATATAGATGCTCATAATTGTCTCTTATGATTCTTTTATTTTTGAAATGTCAACTGTAATCTCACTGCTTTATGATTCTTGTTACTAGTTTTCTTTTTTTTTCTTTCATGAATTTAGTCAGGTATTGATCAATTTTATTTATTTTTCCAAAGAATCAGCTCTTGGATTCATGGATCTTTTGGATAGTCTTTTTGTTTGTTACTTTCATAGCCTTTGAATGACAGCCTATGTTTGCCTTGGATCTGATCTGAATTTCTTGTAAGCATAATATTGATGGGGCCTATTTTTTAATCTATTCAGCCACTTTCTCTCTTTTGATTGGTGAGCTCAGTCCGTTCACATTTATTATGATACTTGCTTTGGTAGGGCTTTATTGCTGTCATTTGAGTTTGTTTTCTGCCTATTTCATTTTCCAATTTCCAATTTCATTTTCCTCTGGATGGTTTTAAGTGTAATTTCTTTGAATTTCCATCTTCTTCCTAGCTATACATCTTTTTGGTATTAGTTTTGTGGCTGCCACATGAATTGGCTCTAACTTTTCCACTCTGTGATAGTCTTTTATGATCTGATGCCATCTTATACCTGTGTTTGAACAGATTTTATGTTTTCTTATCACTTGAGTGTTTGTTCCCTCCTGTTGGTCCCATTTTTGTTTCTGCTAATCATCATTCTTAGCATTTGATGACTCTGTTTTCATTAACCCTGTTGTAGACCTCTTTCAAAATTTGTTGAAAGGTAGGCTGTATAATGGAAAATCCCATGAACTTTTGCTTATCATTGAAAACCTGTATTTCTTCATAATATTTGAATAATGCTTTTGTAGGGTAGAGTATTCTTGACTGGAAGTGTTTGTCTTTAGGATTTCGCATAACTCCTGACCTGTAGGTTTTTGCTGAGATATCTGATGATAGCCTAATGGGTGTACTTTTATAGTTATATTTCTCTTATCTATAGCCATCTGGGGTAATTTTTCTTTATCATCGGCTTTTGCCAGTTTTACTGTGATATGTCTGTGGATATATCTTTTTACATTTAGTAATTTTGGTGGTCTATTTACTTTTGGGAATTCCATGATTTTTTTGTGTGACATATTTGGGAAGTTCTCTGCTATTTTTTTCTTTAGATAAGTTTTCTGATCCTTTATCCCTGCCTTCTCTTTTCAGGATACTTATTATTCTTACATTTGTTTTTCTCATGGTATATGATATTTCTCACAGGGTTTCTTAATTTCTCCCCAATTTTCTTTCTCTGTCTTCTTCCATGAGGGTTGCCTCAGCAATCTTGTCTTCGATTTCAGAGTTATTCCTCTCTCTGATCGAGCTTGTTTATAAAGCTTTTCATATTTATCTTCAATTCATTGAATGTATTTTTAATCTGTAGAATTTCTGGTATGAATTTATTCATGGCCTCAATATCCTTGGTGAAGTAATCACTTTTATCTGCCATTTCTTTATTTCTTTTCTGTGGTCTTCTAATAGCTTTTGGGTAGCTGTTTGCCCCATGCAGCTCAATCACATTATTATTATTATTATTATTATTATTATTATTATTATTATTATTATTATTATTATAGTTCTTTATCTGTTAGTTTGTCCTAATCTGTCAATAGAATTAGTCTCTGGGGAGCTCTAGTATCTTTCTCTTTTTAGATCATTTGCATTTTTTCGTGACTTAGATATTGGGATGGTTTTCTCTGTCATGGATTTAGCACTGTGGTTTTTCATTTCTTTTTCTTTTAATTCATTCCTGTATGATGGTGCTGGGTCCTGGTGCTGCTGGTGCCCATCACTTGGTTATGGTGAGGATGGGGCCAGTTTCCCTCTCTATGATGCTCTTACTGGGGTCACTGATGCTGTTTCAGGTGATGTCTAAAGATCTCTGTGGTGACAGGTAGTAGTTCCACTCTTGTGAGTTGACCTTTATTGATTACTTACTACATGCCAGAAATAATGTGCCAATAACATGCCATGTGTGGTCTGACTTGATTTTCACAACCCATGAAATAAAGATTGTTTTCCCCATTAGTGATGATGAACTGAGTCTCAGAGAGGCTATGGAGCTTGTCTATATCATACAGTTAGCAAGCGAGCTCAGATGTGTAGCTGGGATTCCAACGTGATTAATCTGAACCAAAGCAAGTCACCTTAACCCTTTCCAAAGATTTGTCAGGAGGTGGATAGTGAACTTCTCAAGGGCATTTAGAAGGAAAGAAGTGGGCCATGATCTGAATCCAGATCTCCTTAACTCATTTGGGGTCTTCATTTCCTAATAAAATGTTTTCCACTCCCTTAACATTGTCCTCCCTGGGTATGGGTTCCTGGACCAGGAGGCTTGTCTGGGGAAGTCCCGTCTTGGGGTAGGAAGGGCTCAGGCAAGCAGGCAAGCCTGAGACCCAGCTCTGCCTCTTTCTCTTTCCAGGCCAAGTGGACACGCCTGACCTCAGAGGGCAGTGCCCGTTTGGATATGCTTGAGCACATCAGCCTCATGACCCTGGACAGTCTGCAGAAATGTGTCTTCAGTTTTGACAGCAATTGTCAGGAGTGAGTGCTGGCCCAGAACCTGGGGAATATGATGCATACACTCATGGGAGTAGATGGGCTAGGGAAGGCTACCCAGGGTGATTCAAGGGGCTTCCTGGAGTAGATGGTCAGAATTGGACACTGGAGGATGAGGACGGAGAGAGAGAGAAAAAGTGACCCTTTCAGGTAGGTAGACATGCTTGATGGAGGCCAGGAGGCTGGATGACTGAGCCTGTGTACTATGGGGAGACACCTTATATCTTAGATTAGAGTTTTGGACTGGGCTGTATGTCAAGGAAACTCAAAAGCCAAAGGGTTATAAACTGGATACTGAAGTTTTCAGGGAACTGTGGATGGTTTTTGAAGAGAGGAGGTTCATTTTCAAAGCTGAGCTTGGAAACCTGACACTATATAAGGTACACTGTTATTTGGATGCTGTGTGTTGACATGGCTACAAGGAGGCCAGGGCGGTGGCTGGGTCCAGGGACCAGTGGGAGAGCATGAACTTTGGGAACTGCTTTGGCAGGAGAAGGGACAGAATACAGGGTAGGAGCGGGAGGAGAAGAGCATGTTGTCCAAGCAGTGCTGTGGGTGTATAAGGGATGGGTTGCAGGGAGCAGTGTTCCTGAGGGTCTTATCTCTAGCTTCACCTTCATTGTGGTTTGTGCGGCTATCTGTTCCTGGGTACTCAGTGTTTGGATGGGAGGTGCATTTGACTCCTGGTGGGAAGAAGTGCTCAGGGTTGTGAGGCTAGTTGGTGGTGTTCTCATTCTCAGGAAGCCCAGTGAGTACATCGCTGCCATCCTGGAGCTCAGTGCCCTGGTGGTGAAGCGGCTTGAGAAGCCCCTCCTGCACATGGACCTCCTGTACCGACTCACCCCTGATGGCCGGCGCTTCCGCAGAGCCTGCCGCCTGGTGCACGACTTCACAGACGCCGTCGTTCAGGAGCGACGCTGCACGCTCCCCCGTCAGGGACTTGATGACTTTCTTAAGGAGAAGGCTAAGACCAAGACTTTGGACTTCATCGATGTGCTCCTGTTATCCAAGGTGGAGCATGAACCCAAAAGTTAGAAGGGACCTTGATTTCAAACTCAGAACAAAGAACTAGAACTTGATGTAGAGGGTACTGGGGAAGTATTTGAGGAAGGGTGGATGTTCAAGGATAAATTTTAGAGAATACCTGTGAAATGCAACCTGCAGTGCTCTGCCAAGTATGAATTGTGAAGTGATTGAGATTTTCCTCTACTTCCATGTTAATAAGAGAGTTTACCAAAATTTCTATCTATGCCTTTGTATGTCTTTATATCTATATCATCTATCTCTATATAAATCTTTGTTTATCTTTATAGCTATATCCTCTATATTTATATCTTTCTTGATGTCTTTATCTATATATTTTTTTTTATCTATAGCTGTATCTTTTTCTGTATAACTTTACCTCTCTCTTTATATCCCATCTTTATATCCACATTTATTTATCAATAATGATACAGATATTGATCATAGCAGTAACAGTTATCAGAGTAGATGTTGGTATGGTTCCCTATCCCACATTTTTCTAGAGTTCCATGATGCTTTTCCCTATAAATGCAAACATCTTGCACTGCAGGAAATGTGTCTGCACATATGAATATTGAAACTTATACAGTGCAACCTATACATTTAGTATTTTCATTTTTGCATCCACAGGTGGATAGAAAGATAAATAGAGTGATATGGAGGGAAAGAGGAGGAGTGTGAGTTATGGAGTATAAACAAGTTCTTTTCAGTGATAAGACAAAGTCTTTGGCTTTATAGGTTTACAGCCCATTTCTTATCTTTAGTTTTACCATCCTAGATTATAAAGTATGACTTTGGAGCAATGCTCACACTACAAAGTACAAGGAAATTTGATATTAGTTAATCTGTAACCCAGGGCCAAGGGCTTTCTCAGAAATGCCCTCTCTCATGTAGACCCATGAAAACATTAATGAGCCATTGATTTCTTCCACCAGTAACAAAATGGGAGGCCAAGGACAAGGGGCTTCTAGTGATAGCGAGCAAGAGCCATCTAGAAATAGTGTTGGGTGGAAGATGGAGATGGATTGTCTCAGCTTAGACTCAGGGGCCCTCAGAGCTGGTGTGATTCAACGCGTCTTGTGTTCTTTCCAGGATGAAGATGGGAAGGAACTGTCAGATGAAGACATCCGAGCTGAGGCTGACACCTTCATGTTTGGGGGTGAGGGTCTCAGGGTGGGATGCAGAGTGCCAGGGTATCTCATCCCAAAGACTTGGTGGTGGACCCAGGGCCCCTCATACCCCTCCATGGTCATGTCAGGGTGCTGTCCACCCTGTGGTGCTGAAACAGCCCAGAGACCCAGGCCTGTGTGACTGTCCCTCAGGTCATGACACCACAGCCAGCGGCCTCTCCTGGCT
>RJWH01008286.1:0-31890 GCA_004363575.1 Solenodon paradoxus
CTGGAGGTGGAGCTGGTGCTGGAGGTGTTGCTGGAGGTGGAGCTTGAGGTGGTTTTGGTGCCGAAGCTGTTGCAGGAGCAGGTGCCAGAACCCCGGGTCACTCTGGTAGGTGGGTGTGAGGGCAGAGCACCAGCCAGCAAACACCAGACCTGTCACCCTGCAGTCTGGCCTCAGATTACAAATTGTGCCCAGGGCTGGGAACCACCTCGGCAACCACTTCTAGAAAGTGCCAGAGCTGCCATGGTTTTGTCTAAACAAAATATGTGTACTCACATGTGACTTGATGGACATACAGGCCAGATTGAATCCATCTGGAATGCAGCAAGCTAATTCCAGGGGAGGAGATTTTGGCCAGGGTGCATCCCAACATTGATGTGTGCAGGGATAGACCCCAAATCACCAGCAGGGCGTTGCCATGATGGTGGCTGTACAAAGCACCCTTGCTGAGAACCACGGCCTCTCTGCAGAGAGGTGCTGACATGCACGGGGATGCACAGAGATGTGTTGGGGTGCATGGGGGTGCGCACAGGTGTGGGGATGCTCCAGGTTGTAGGCCTGAGGTCCCATCAGGGTGAAAGGAGCAATGGAATACTGAGGCGTCACTCTGGAGGCCTCTTCAAGAACTTGGCTCTGACCTTGGAAGACAAATGACGACTTGGTGCTCAGGGATAATTGTCCCAAAAGGTTTGGCTTGGGATTGTGAGCCAGGGCTGTGCTGGTTTATACCAAAAGAAAAATAAAAGCTATTTACAGGACGCCCCCTCTCCTCCCCACCCCCAACAACTTCCCCTTGAAGTCAGCTTTCCATGCAGTGGAGATATATTTGAGACCAGTTTCCTGGCCCCACAGCCCCGCAGCTGGTTCCCTTCCCAGGAGACTCTTGAAAGAGAAACTGGCCATGTTTTTCCTCTTCCTGCACTGGGCGGCAAGGGGGCCACAAAGTAAGGGACTCGCTATTGTCTGACAAATACGCCACTTGTTTCTGCTCTGTGTGGGTAACTCCCGACACGAACATTCCAGGGAGCTAGACTTCTGAAAACTGTCTCCCTCCTCTGCCCAGCACACACAGCTTTTTGATATAAATGCCTTGGGAAGAGAAGCACAAGCTTGACCTGGTCTTTTCTCTCTGCTGCAAGCCAACTGCTTTTACAAATAATAAACACATTCCTTCCCCCGCTCCCTGGCCCAGCCTTCCTCTGTGCTATAGTGGAAGCATCACATTTGTGACAAAATCATGATTCCTCTTGGTCCTTAGAAGATTTTGAGTCAGTTGGTAAGAAATCCAGACACTCCAATAATCGCGATCGAACCTGTGAGCTCTTTGGGAGACACGTCGAAGAGGAACTGACGTTCTCAAAGGATGAAGGTACTTCCCTTGCTGGGTTACATCTCCTCCAGGCTCTGAGAAACCTAGGTGCACCCCTTGCTGCACGAAGGGGCAAGTGGGGTGGGTGGTGGAAGGGCAGCCAGAAAACAGCCAGAACCTTCTGACCATCAGCTCTGAGAACACTGCTCTCGCTGTCAACATACGATGCACATGTAGGTGTCACACCGCCAGCCGTGCAGACGGCCGCGGGACACTCACAGGAGCCTTGAGGGATGTGATCTCATCTCCCCGTGGCTGTGGGCACCAGTCCTGAAGTGGGCATCTGAGTTCAACTCCCTCTACTTGGTGGCTTTGCAGCCAAACCCTTCTATTTTCTGAGTCTTCTGCAGCAGGTCCCAGGACAGCAATCAGCCTGGGGGAGGTCCCGTTTATGTCCCGGGCGCTGGGTTTCACATACTCGTCTCCAAAAATGGAAGGTGTCCCTGCCACCGGGTCCTAATTAGAGACCGTGCATGGCTTGCAGAGCTATTGTTCTAACCAGTAGCTCACTCGTGGCTCTGTTCAGAGTCTGCAGAATTAGTGGGACTGATTAACCAGGAATTTCAGCACAAGGAATCTCTGTTTCAAATGATGGGTTTCTTGTGTTTGAATGAGTCACATCTGCACAGGGATATTTAAAACAAGACCTACTGTAAATAAGGGTTTTCCACATAATCTCTGACATTTCACAACACGTTGAAACTGTTTTCTGGAGAGTCATCATAGCTGGTCCCAGCACAGACAAAATCAGAGTTCACCCATCTTTTCCTCAGTCTCATCTGTTTCTGCGTCCTAAAATCTATGTGAATTTTGTTTTCTAACTTTTCTCCTAAGGTGCAAACGCTGTGTTGTGGACTGAAGCTTTGCGTCTCCCCCTCCCCAAATACATATATTGAAGCCTTAGACCAGTGGTGGCTTGTGGAGATGGGGCCTCGCAGGGGTAGGGTTAGCTGAGGGCACAAGGGCATTGTAAGCAGAGACTCCAGCCAGTCTGGCTTTTCTTTCTTTACAGCTCCTGCCTCAGATGTATCTGCATGAGCATTCCGGGAGGGGGCCCGCCACCTGAGGACTGCAGGGAGCACGCTTGTCCTCACACCAGCATTCAGAGGCCCTATTCTGGAGCCTTCGTGGGGAGCAGGGCACCTTGGGAGCAGAGCCGAGGCTGGTGCTGCAGCTGGGCTGTGGTTTTCCTTGGCTTTGACCTTTGGCGATGCGGGATGAACACACTCCCAGAGCCTGGGGTGAGCCGTGGAGGTCAGCTGAGCAGCTGGTGGCTGCCCACTGTGGACTCATGGCCTGACGAGGGCCTTTCAAGCTCCTGGACGAGCTCAGTCAGTGAACGCCCGGCCTGGGCTGGTTGTGATCTTCTCTAGGCTCTTTGGTGCTTCTTGACAAAGCGCATGTTCTTCAGGAACAGGGGTTCACCCCTAAGTGAGTCACAGCTTTGCGATCCAGGTCATTGGATGTCACCTCTGTGGCATTTCTGAAACTGGTCACGCACGTTGTGCCCTTGCCTGCCCCAAAGCCCGCAGCTCCCCAGGTGTCCGGGAGCAGCAGAGCAGGGCTTTCAGTACGGGGATTCAGTCCGTCATTTATTTCAGAAAAGTTTTCGTGAAGTCTAAGCAATGTGTTGCATTCTTTCATTCCCCTTGAGGGGCTCCGCATACATGTCAGTGGGACCCTCTTGGCTAGTATG
Source organism: Solenodon paradoxus (assembly GCA_004363575.1). Classification (NCBI taxonomy): domain Eukaryota; kingdom Metazoa; phylum Chordata; class Mammalia; order Eulipotyphla; family Solenodontidae; genus Solenodon; species Solenodon paradoxus. The sequence continues at coordinate 3,063 of RJWH01008286.1, forward strand.
TTGCGTCTTGAATTCTCTTTGATTTTTTTTTTTCTCTTTTCCCTTGGAATTCTTATATCTCTTATTTATGATGTTCTTTATTGTACTCTCAGTTATATTTCTTATCCATTGTTTGTTTTGGTAATTTAGTATTCATCTCTGAATGACCTTTTTTCTCCTTTATCTTTCCTGAATTTGACTGCTTTCCACTTCCTGCCTTAATATTTCTGTTTCTCTTCTGAGTTTCTAAGTTTGAATATTTGATTTATGGTGACCTTATTTTGTCATTTAATTATACAAAATTTGCAAATGTCTTATATAAAAGAAATACCCAACTAGAAAACAAAACTGAGAATATAAGAATGCAACTCAGAAGTTACATGTCACCAATTGCAATAATACTATTATACATATGTTATAAAATAATATTCAGTCTTTTCACTAAGACACAAATAATCAAGATTAAAAATTATAGCACATTGGCAAAAATGAGCTGTCCGAGTGCTGGGGTGTCTCTGAGTGCCCTAATTCTCTGCTGGGGAAAGAGAAAATTGCCTCGATATTCTTGAATTCTGTTTCGCTCCCTTAAATAATGCCTTGACTATTATACACCATGGAAAGCTCCTACTTGCTCTTTGTACCCTACATTAAAAAATGCACCCTCCAAACTCAGAGAGAAGCTTTCCATTCAGAAAAGAAGACTTTTTCAGGTGAGAGTTGTATTTTAATTTCAACATTGGAATATGCAAGTTTCTAAGAAGTTATTTCTTGGCTTCCTTGTTATTATTCCTAGAAGAGGAAAGTGGATTTCGCTTTGGGAGATGAGACCTTTTCTTTGGACAGAGTCTTTGGCTGTGCAATACTGAGTGAAATCTGATTCTGAAGCGAAGTTAGCATCCAGGAGTGTAAGCAGGGCTGTTTCCCTGTAAGATGCAGACATTAAGGCTGTAACTTTGCTGTGTGGGCTTTCCTTGTTGAGGGCTGGGGAAGGCATGGAGGAGGCTTGTGACAGACTCAGAGAGACGATCAACCCCTGACGGATGCGCACAAGCCAGGCTGGGTCTACGTTAGGGTCCTGTGTCTGAGGTACTTGGTCAATGGACTCCCGAACAGTGATGCAATCTCATTGTTTTTGTTTGTGTTTTTAAAGAAAAGGTGCAGGCAGGAAAGAGAGGAGGAAGAAACATTTCATATGTTTTATTTAGTTATTCATCTTGATTGTTCCCCCAGCCCTGGGATGGGTAGCAAGGGCCTTGGGATGTGTGTGGTCTGTGCTCCCCGGAATGTGGCAGGCTAACCTCTACTCCACCAGGGTGCAGCACAGTCAGGTTTTTAGAGGATGCCATTGGGGGAAACTAAGACCTTCCACAAAGTGTTGTCAAGCCCACAGCCTGGCTCTGGCTAGGACTGGACGTCAAGGGAGGTCGGTGCCCACAGGAAGGCAGGTGGGCACAGCTAAGCCAGCAGCAGCAGTGCAGGAGGCAGGGCTGCCAGCGGGCCAGGACCCGGGTGCCTCTCCTGCACTCGTATTACTCTGTTCTGTTGCCAGATGCTTTGACACACTCGTTGGTTAAGCACCGGATTAACAATCTAAATTTATGCTGATTTTATTATGACATCAACATCCAAGGTTTCCAGGCTGGGCTCCGAGACTCTCAATCCCCAATTCAAGTCACCCATCACAGAGACTCTTGAGGTGCCAGGGTGGCCCTCGGACTGATTTCTCAGTCGTTTCGTGGCGCAGGATACTGACCTGGGCGTCAGGCTGGGCGTGGCCATTGGCTGTGGCTCTCCCTGTCTCTGCCTCTGCCTGCCCGCAGAGTGGCTGGCGGGAGAGCACGCACTGTAGGGAGAACGATCAGATGCTGCCCTGCTGCTCTGGGCCACAGCAGGAGTGGCTGTGACAGGAGGGTGGATCTGTGACCACATTCAATCAGGACAGGGAGGGAGGGACAAAGATAAAGGCAATGTGTCACAGAATGTGGCCATTCGAAGTACTCATCACAGCAACTTTTCATCATAGAAAAAAGGGGAAGCGGCATTAATATTCATCAGTTGGGGATTTGATAAGATATTGCCGAATCATACGGACAATGGAAGGTCTGGGAGCCAGTGCAGTGTGTGTGCACGCATGCGTGTATGCACGCATGTGTGTGTGTGTGTGCGCATTGTGCATGCATGTGTGCATGCGTGTGTGTGCATTTCTGAGAAACAGGGCCTTAGTATATTTCTTCTGATAGAATTTACGGTTGGCACACCCTGGTGGCTCAGGGGCCAGGCCTGTGCCTGGGGTGCCATCCACATCCAGCCCCAGGACCTGGGTTCGTGGCCTGGGCCAGGATGGGGAACAGCTAAAATGAACAACCTGCTAAATAACATACTTCTTCCTCTCGCTTCTTTCCCGCCTGTGGCCTGCTGCCTGCCTTCCTCTTAAAGAGAAAAGAAAAGCTCTAGCGCGCTCCTGCTTTGCTTGTTGAGCACATACACTTGTTGAAGTGGACTCATTGACCGAGAAGGTTGTAAAGCACAGCGAAAAGGGAGCTGAACTCTGCGGCGCTGGGGTTACAGGTGACTAACTTTTTCAGATATTCTGGGACTCTTGCAGGGAAGAGAATGCATATCAGAAGCAAAGGTTCTTGTAACTGCCACCTGAGCCGGAGGAAGCTGACTTCCTGAAGCCGACAGTTTCTGGCTGCGTTTAAACAGGTGGTGGCGGCCACCCTCTGGCCCCACCAGGACAAAAAGAGCCCAGTGTGGGCCTGGCTGGAAGCACAGTGCTTTCCTGGTGACTGCCCCTGGGGTTATTCAGATCATAAACCAAGTGTCCTTATTTACCCTCCACCGGTGCTCAAACCGGGCCTGTGGCTCCGTCTGTCCGCTCAGGCTCGGGGACTGTGGAGGGTTTCTTTTTCTACTTGCTGAGCCACCCTTGCCAGGCAGCCAGACTCTGAGGGATGAATTATTCATGGAAGAAGCTGCGCGAGCTAAGCATTCACCAGCACATCTGGTCTCCCCGCCGCTTGGCGTAGGGCTGGGAAGGCTCGCTCTTACTGAGGACAACAGCTTGTCAACCCAGGTCTTTCTGCCGAGCTCCATGAGGAGAAAGGGTCTCTACAGCCCGGTGCCGCCGAGACACACTGCTGTTTGAGGACGTGCGTGGGTCTGTCCGGAGGGGCCGGCCTTGACAGCTCTGCTCCTCGTGAGTGGTGGGCAGTGGATTTTTCTTCAAGCGCATGTGACCTTCAGGACACCAGCCGAAGCCTGAGAAGCGGAGAAGATGCGGGCAGCGCCCCAGGGGTGCAGTCGGAGAGGAGCTTGGGGTGTAAGGAGGGGGCTAGGGTGGTGTGTAAGGTGGGGTGTAGGGTGGGGGTCCCCTAGTACTTGGGCAAAGCTGCTTCCTGCCAGCTTTCCAGCCCAGGCAGACAAGGCATGCCGGTGACTGTCCCACGCCCGGGGCACGTCTCTGCTCCAGCGCCCGCTGAGTCGAGGAAGAAGCAGGGGGAGGTGAGCTGAGAGGAGACGAGGTCCCGTCCCGTGTGCTCCCGAAAGGCCTCTGGCGGACACCTCCGCGTGCTGCCACCAGCACCGCCCTCCCCGGGGACTGTCACGGACGGAACGTGCGGGCCACTGTCTCAGGGGCGCTGCGCCAGGCTGGGCTCCCGGACGTCGTGATCTCATGAACTTGGTTCAGCCGCTACGTCAGTCTGGAGCACGGTGAACCAAACGGCCTTTCAGTCTGAGAGACCCAGGGGGCTGAGCTGTGGGTGTCTGACATTCGGAGAGTCTCAGACACTTTGGGTTAGAAAGGGGAGCTCAGTGTGCCCTGATGGGATAGTGGTTTGGTCAGTCACCTCCGAAGGAGCACAGTCCACACACATCTACAGGACATGGATTCCTGTCCCCAGTCTGGAGGTAACAACCAATGTGAACAACTAAATAAAAATAAAATCAAGTGTTTCGTCCTCCCCTCTCTGCCTGCCTGCCTACTTGCATTTATTCTTGCCTGCACATCTCCTTTAAAAAGGGGGGCGGGGTGGGCTGCAGGGGCGGGGTGACATCTGTGGGCAGTGCCCAGGAGTGCTCCTCCCGATGTGGGTGTCCCAGCCTCCCGGCCGGTCAGCATCTCTGACGGAGGAGAAATGGCCCTCGGCTGGGCTCCAATGCTAATGAGACATGGAGAGTGTCCCCAGGAGCCCCAGAGGTCACCTGCTAAAGGCCACGGCTCCTCCCTGGGCCCTCCTCAAAGGCTCTGAGACCTTGTCCCATATCCACACGTGCTTCACCCCACCTGGGGCTTCCCAGGTGCGGCTCTGCACTCCAGCACCCCCTGCCCTCCCCCCACCTCACTCAGCCGGAGATCCGAATGCGGGCGGACGCCTGGAGGGTCTGGAAAAGGCACAGCCAAGAATTCCAGTCCCACAGATGCCGAAGCAGAGTGTGGGGTGTGAATCCATCGGTCTGAGGAGCCGAGGAGCGCTTCCCTGGGCGGGGTAGGAGAGGCCCCGGGGGCGCCTTGCCGGGCGCTGCCTGGTAGTGGGGCCGGGACCCACGCTCACAGGCAGGGCAGTTGGCTGTCGGGTTCCCCACCAGGATCACGGCAGCGAGGCCTGTGGGAGGCCTGTGGGAGGCCTGGACCTGTGGTGGGCGTGTGGGGGCACAGCCGGGGGCGCCGGGCTGTGGGCGGGCTGTGGGGCAGGAGAGCAGGCCGCCGACGGAGTGAACATGCGTCCCCCAGAGCTGCTGTCCTGTCATTGACCTTCGTGCTGCAAAAAGCCTTGGTTTCCTTGAGGCAAATTCCTTGCAAAGACCAAACAGCAGCGCCCCGAGAAGCCACGGGGCGGAGAGGCCCACTGGTAGGGCCTCTGATGCTAATGGCACTGGTGACGCTCCGTGTGCAAGGGCCCTGGCTCCTGCTGCTCCCGGCCACGCCGGGCCTGCTGTGGACCAGGAGGGCTGCATTCTGGGGGCCCCGGGGCAGCCGCGCCCTCTGCTGGCCGATGCACCCGCCCTGGCTCTGTCGCCCGCCCTCTGCGGGTCCCACAGACCCCGGGCGGGCGGCCGGAGCCCAGGTGGACCTTACGCAGGGCCCCACAGGGCTGGGGCGACCGGCGTGTTACTGCGGGACTTTTGGAGACTTTCCCGCACGGTCGGGGTCTTGAGGGGCCAGAGAAGACTTACCCCGCCCCCCCCACCCCCCACCCACCCACACGCACACTGTCTGAGGACAAAGAAAACCACACAGCCAGTAAAAAACACGTGCTGTTTATTGGAGGAAAAGCGAGAAGGCGCCTTAAGACGGTAGGGGCAGGTCGCCCCAAGAGGAAGTGAGGGGGGCTTGTGGGACCTTAGTTTTCAGAGTTTGCCAGCGAGCAGTTAGTTTCTGATTGATCTGCTTGTGGCCTCTTCTTAGCTGCCAGGAGAGCTTCAGTGGGCATGTTTTGTGACCCAGGGCCTGCTCCTCCTTCCCCGCACAGCTTTGTGCCGCACTCCCAGCGAGCTTTGGCGCCAGGCCCCTGTGAGCAGCGTTCTCGGGGGGATCGCCCTCCCTCCCCGCCCCCACCCCCAGCCCTGGTCCCAGTGTCTCTGCTCCCCGGTGTTGTGACCTTCCCTGATGGCCTGCACTTCCGGAGCCAACTCTGTGCATGGGTGACTGTGGGCCTTAGGGTGTAGGCTGGGTCCCCTGGTCACCCCGTTGCTTGCCATCATTTTCATTCTGAAGTTTTGGACTCGATCATGGACTGCACTGCCAAGAGCCTCAGCTGTCTTCTGCGGGGACGCTGTTGTCCAGCACCTGGGCCTCGCTTCCTACTGCCCCTTCCTGCTGGTTGCTGGGGCCTCTGGCCGTGTCTGCCTTCTCCCCTGAGACCCAGCTGGGTTCTGCTGCTCTCACCTGCTGGCCCGTCTCTCCCGATGCTCAGGAAGCTTTCTTCTAGTCCTCAGTGGGAAATTCCGGGCTCAGCCTCCAGCCCCGACTGCCTGTTAGCACATAGTTCCTGTGGGATTTGGACTTCTGGAAGCAAGCAGAAAGACGGAGGGGTCACTGCTTTCAGCCTAGATGTCGCCCTGAGGCAGTGGGCACAGGGCTGTCTGGAGGCTGAGGTACAAGGGGACGAGAAGACGAGGGACAAGTGGACACGTGGCTGGTGGCAGCACCTGGAAATGGGACATATTTTCTTTGACCGAACCTGTTAACGGAGCAGCATTAACCCTGCTGCAGTGAGATGACAGTCGAAGGAACAACGCTTGTGTCCAACCAGGAGGTCCCATCCTGACCTGCTCGTCCTCTCATCACACTCACCTTCTCCTTAGATGCTCAGCCATCTCCATGCCGTCCCCTGAACCCAGGAACTGACGAGTAAGCAGAGTTATGACCCACATCCCAGCTCTTTCCCCGGGCCGCGTTTAACGAGGGACTGCCAACTGCCTTGACAGTGACTCGGTCTGTCTGCCTGCACCTTGGCCCACTTAGCTGTGACACTGGTCTATTTTTGCTTCCCCTAAAGAATAAAGGGTCTCTCAGCTCTGGAAGGGAACACGACGGTATCAGGTACTCCTTTGACTGTTCAGGACTGACATTTCTGGGAGCTGCTGCTCAGTCCCCAGGGGAGCAATTACAAGCCCAGAGGGGCTTCTACCTGGCGCTGGGAACCGCAGACACGCCCGCTTCCTCCAGGAGCAGCCGCGGGAGTGTCAGCCGAGGGGGTGGTCTGTGGCCCCAGCACAGACTCTGTCAGCAGCCCCTGGAGAATTTGCTAGACGTCCAGCCCCTCCTTCCTCCGTGGAATTCAGAACACACGTCTGTGAATTTCCCTGGGGTGTTGAAAACTTCAAATAACTTTCACCACTGAAAATCCTCTATCTTTGCAATTAGGAAGACTATTGAAATCGTTTTGAGTTGATTTTTGTGTGCTGTGTAAGATGGGGAATCCAGCTTCATCATTCTGCATGTGGGCACCCAGATCTCCCAACATCATTGCTGGAAGAGACCGTCTTGCCCCCATTCTGTGGTCTCGGCAACTTGGCTGAAAATCAGCGACCGCCTGCGTGTGGACTTTCTCTGGGCTCCTGCTCAGCCACGCGGTGGTTCCCGAAGCTGTGACGTCCGGAGCCGTGCTCTTTCCTTCTCAGAATTGCTCTGGCCGTCGAGCTCTCTCTTGGCTCCACGTGGACTTTAGAACCTTTTTTTCTATTTATCTGGAAAAAGCTTTTGGAAGTTTGATGGGGGTTGCATTGAACCCGTGATAGCTCTGCAGGGTGGACACAGACGCCGCGTGGTATCACTGTCTCCAGAACCTAAAAACAGTTGAAGTCACAGAAACAATGTAGAATGGTGGTGAGTAGGGCCTGGGGGAGAGGCTGGTAAAGGTACAGGCTTTGAGTTGCAGGATGAATACGGCCTGAGAGTCCAACACAGAATAGTGACCAAGGCTGATCACATTGTATCCTATCATTGGAATTTGCGGAAAGTTTGTATCTAAAAAACGCTAAGTGTGTGAGCGGATGGACGTGCTGACCAGCCTCATGGCGTGAACTTTCACCAAGTATTTGCATATCAAGTCATCACGTTGTAGACTTTAAATGCACTGCAATTTAATTTGTCAAGGAGACCTCAAGAAGCTGAAAATCGAGACTACGACAGCTGTCATGTGGCAGGGAGGACTCTTCCTGCAGGTGTCACGTGCTTCTGAGACTCGGCTCCGGCACCGGCACGGGTCGGCAGCACCCGCGTGTGTGCGCGCCTGGATGGGAAGCGCACCAGCTCTGAGGCGAGGTGCTCAGATGGACGTGAATGTGTCCCCAGAACTAGGCTGACCGTAATTCCTTGAGACAAAAATGGGACGATATTATGCCCTGGTGATAAACATTCAGGGAAGGTTTGAACTACAGGGCTGGCTGCCGCCTGACACCTCTTTTGATCATAAACCCTGAACGGACCTCCTAGGTGCTAACCCCCATCTAGAGCTGGCTGGGTGACATGTCACGAGGCATCTGCCCCCGTAATGCTGGGGTGGGGACATCGCATTGCAGTCAAGGCAGCTGGATGCCACATCCCACGGGGGCACCGCCGGGAAGCCACGGGCCTGTCCAGCGTCTGCATGGCCTCCAGCCGCATGTCCCAGCCGATCACACCGCCCAGGCCTGCTTTCCAGCAGGACCCCTCGGGCCCCTCACCTGGCCCCCAGTTTCACCCTGGGGAGCCCCCCAGACTCCAGACCCGGTGTCAAATGGGGGTGAGGCCTGGCAGCCAACTGTGTCGCGCGGCGCTGAATTCCAGGGCACTGATGGTCTTTCACTCTGACTTTGGTCCGGAGGTCCCACGGCCCATCCCCTATAAACTGATCCCCATAGAGGCAGTTAATAAAATGCAGCCGAGTGCAGTGACACGACGCTAATGGCACTGTGAATTGTTGTCACACACCCCAGCACCGACTCTCTTGGGGTCCCTGTGGAACCGTCCCATGTGCTGCCCCCCATCTTGCAGAAGTCACTGGGTCTGTCTGAGACAGCAGCCGTGCCTCCATCACCTGGGTGCTGCCCCTGGCGTCCTGTGGTTCGGCAGCAGAGGCACTGATAGTGCCGAGAGGCAGCCAGGGCCTCCTGAGTGTCAGCGTGACAGCATGGCTCCTGCTGGGGTTCGGGACCACTCCTGGGGGATTTCACTTCCCTCCCATTCCCTCCCTTCCGTAAGGAGCATCTTCATCTGCCCTTCCTGCGTGACTTCCATGTGCTGAGACCCTCGGGAACATGGCAGTCGTTTCTCCCCACACAGTCTGCCCCGGGCAGCGTGAGCTCACACCTGCTCCACCCGCACAGGGCAGGAGGTTTGCAGCTACAGGCCAGCCCAAGGGAGGTCATGCCCACGAAAAGACCAGTGGTCTTAGCAGCGGACTCTGGGGTGGGCCGACTCCGTGGAACCCTGCTTTGGATTCCAAGGTCTTAGGGGCGAGGTTGTGGCCAGTCTCTCTCCCTGAGGAGCCAGCCTGGCCAGGAGCGAAGCTGTGGCAGGAAGGGCAGGGCCAGACACCACACGCGTGAGCCGGAGGCCGACCACCCTCGCCTGCTGGGGCAGCCATGGATTGTGAGCTGCGTTTGAGTTCAGTTTCTATCACTTTCACCTAAAGAGTTTCAACTTGCTTATTGGAGCCCTCAGGGGCAGCACTCCCGATCGTGGAGAAGCTCAGGGCATGGAGTGTGGGTTGTGAGGACGGATTGTCCTCTGTTCTCCTTCCCTGCCACCGTCCAGGCCAACAGCTCCTGGCCGCCTTGGTCAGGGATGAAGGGCGGCCCGCACCCAGGCCTCACAGGTACCTTCTGCTCGTCACAGGCCTGCGGCCCACGGGGCCTCTTCCCGCTTCAGGGTTAGAACCAGGTGCAGGTCCGGGGCCCTCACCCACAGGCCCTTTCAGGCCTCTGTCCCTGCTCCTGAGCATCCTGGCTACCCTCTCGGAGTGTCCAGTTCAGCCAGGGACCCAGTGAACTTGCCGCATTTTCTATCCAAAGCCACATGGGTGCTGTCCACCTCTGAGGAGGCTGCGTGGGGCCTGTGCCACCCGGAGCATTAACCTGGGTGGGGAATGGCCCGGGTCTCCGGCACGCCCTGTCTCCCCCACTCACGGGTCCACACCCAGAGGCAGCCATCCTCACCCGCCTGCCCCAAATCAGAAGTGACTGCATGTGGCTGTGACGCTCACTGTCTTGGGCAGTGACAGACAGGGCTGCGGTTTCAGAGAAAATTAAGTCATCTACTCCCAGGCAGTGCTGACATTACCGCAAACGTCTAGGCTGCAGAGTCACAGGCCCTCAATTTGCGGCTGGAAATAATGGGCAACGGTAGGCAATTACCGTCGGCGCGGGGCCGTGGGCCGCACAGGGGCGGACTTGCAGCTTCTGCCTGTGGGTGGTATCAGGCTCTGGAACCAGAGCCCAATTTGGAATAACATAAACTAAAAGAATTGATTAGACCAGGTGTCACTTGGAGCACGTCTCTCTGACTGGCCTACACGTCCCTGCAGGTTATAATCTAATGCACGATGACGGTGCCAACTTCCAGGGGCCCTCGGAGGGACCACGAGCAGGTGACAGGTGCTCCAGCCCCGTCAGGACGAGCCTTCCTTCCTCAAGACCTCTTATTACCGCTCCTTCCAGCTGCACAGCACGCCTGCTGCGGGCACGGGTGGAAGGGTGGATAACGAAGGCGGTGATTACAAGCAGGGCCCTGGGGAGCTCCCTAGAGGCATGTCATGGAGGAGACAGCAGAGGTCTGCTTGCTGGGCACCACCCTCAACGTCCTGGGCAGGGCCTGGTGTAGCGGTGGACGATGGGGAGAGACAGCCAGGCAGCGTGGGGGCCTGCTCCACTGGATGGGCTGCCCGCCCTGCCTCGTGAGGGAAGGGTCAAAGGAGGCCAGCAAAGATGGAAGGACACAGCAGGACGACGGCCTGCAGGCTCAACCCTGCCCCTCCGCCAAGACATCCAGGTCCCTCAGGCCCTGTTTGCCGGCTTGTCTAGGAAATACTTACCGAAACCAATGCGGGGCATCACCCGCTGGCCCCGTCTAGGGGTGACTGCCCTCAGGGAGCAGCCCTCTGGTTCAGGCAGACAGAAGGTAATGAGGCAGCGCAAACGGACACGTCAGTAGTCGGGGCTCAGAGCCTCAGAGTGGGGGGCCTCTAGGGGCAACGCGCATGTCTGCGTGTGCTTAACGAGCGGGCCTGTGCGTTTCCTGAGTGTTCGTTGCTCCCATTAAAAGCCCACCCAGGAAACAGACACCCAACTGTTTCCACTGTTTCATGGGACAGAAACCTGAGCAAAGGGGTCCCTCCCAGGAAAGGAGAGAACTGGCCAGGAGAGGTGAGCACAGCGGGCAGGTCAGAGATGGCAGCACAGCAGGCGGCCAGCCGGCCAAGCAGGCTGCCCCCGGGTCCGGGTGGCAGAGACGCTCCACGGCAGTGTCCGGCGTGAGGAGGAGAAGTGTCCGTCGGCCACGCCCGTGCCCTCTGGGGTGCTGCAGGGGGCCGTGCGGGAGGGGCGCTGTGGGTGGACGGCCGTGGGGGGCTGTGTGAGGCGGAGCAGGGGTGGGGGGCTGGTGCGGGTGCCGGGGCTGGGGGGCGGTTCGGGCCGTGGGCGGTGTGAGCAGAGGGCCGTGTCCAGCAAGCTCTGCTCAGACAGGCGGCGGGCAGGACACACGGGGAGGGAAGTGGCCCGAGGCGCCCAGCCTCCGAAGCGCTGTAAGTTGCTGTAAGGTGCTCCGTCTCTAGCGGTGAAGACCTGCGGCTCCGGCAGAAGTCACGAGGCGCTGGGTTAGACTCCACGCACAGTCTCTGCAATGCAAAGAGAAGCAGCTGATAAACAGCTAAACCACCTTCGGAGTTTACAGCCGAAAGGCACTGCCTCTTTGACGTTCAGTGTCGCGGATGCAACCTTCCAGCTAAGTTGTGGTGAGTAAGGGACAGAGCCTTTACCCTCCAAGCATAAGATGACAATGCTGTAGAAAGACAGAATCGGAGGTTCAATCCGTTATTCTGTAAAATGTACTAGAAACTTGCGAAACCAAATTCTGGGCGAGGGCGTGGTCTCCGGTCTGCAGAGGCTGGGGATCAGGGGCTGGGTGTCACCGCAGGGACGGTGTGGCGTCAAGGGTGCCTTCTGCGGGCGGGTGGAGAGGAGGCGGAACTGGAGGGGACATGCTCAGCGTTGGGCACCAGGGTGCGAGTGGTGGGAAGGGACTCCGGCAGGCTGACAGGCCCGCTCGGGAACAGCCGCCAACCCCGTCTGACAGCGGACGCCCTCACTGGCACTTCGCAGCTCACCCAGCGCAGCGCTGAGCAGCGAGTTACCGAGAGGCACCCTGGAGGGTGCACGACGCACGGGGGACTGGTTCTCGTGCTGTCAGGGAGACTGTAGGCTGCTCCCGCGGAGCCCTCTGCCCAGATCCGCCCTGTCCGCTCCACCACCTGCAGAGAGGCCCACGCTGCCCATGTGGAGCCGAGGTCGCTCACAGGAGGTCACCTCAGTGCGGTCACAGCACGACATCTCGGCCGTCCTGGAGGCCGGGAGGCAGCCGGCCGTGCGGGAAGCCTGGCAGGTCGGCCCTGGCAGGTGGCATTGGAAACACAGGAAACACCAGACTGGCGCCTTCAGGGGCCTGGAGGAACATTCACGCTAACGATGAGAATGTTCTGGAAGGTGCGTGATGGTGAGTGGCCTGTGTCTTTGTGTGCAGTCAAGGGCGGGCCAGGTGGAGACCCCCGTCCAGGGGCTGAGTGTGTGGAAAGGAGGTGAACAGACAGGAGGACGTGGGAATGTGGAAGGGGCTTCTGGTGACTTGTACTTGTGTGACCCGACCGTCTTCTCCGGCCTGAGGAAAGGGTGCGTGGCGGCGCCTCCGTGAACCCGTCCCCGGGCTCAGTAGTGCGATGCCAGCAGCGCCCCGGGGAGCACGTCCCCGGCAGTCTGGGCGAGGCCTCCCACCCCTCCTCCCACCGGCTCTCCGTCGTGCCCTGGACCCAGTGTGCCCAGCCTCGTAGGCCCTGACCGCTGTCCTTGTCCCCTTGTCCTCCTGCCTTCCGCCCGAGCACCTGGTTCAGCCCCTGGGCACATCTGCTCTTCGGCCACCTCGGCCTTCCCACGGGGCTTGTCCCAGCAGTCATGCTCATTTGTCCAGACCCAATGAGAACCCTGCAGTCAATCCCTTCACCTGCAAGATGACCATCTCGTTAAGCCCCAACGACAATAACACAAAACCACACCCACCCCCTCAGATCCCAGCTCCCAGGTCCTGGAAGGTGGATTTCAAAGGACAACCCAGATGACGTCCCTCCCTAACTAATGGGCTCTCATCCTGGACTGGAATAAGGGTTTCCCTGTGTCAGTGACCCCACACTCCAGCGGTGTCCCCTGGTGGCTCAGTTGCTGAGCCAGCTGCTGGGGTGTGGACCTTGAAAAGCCAGGGCCCTGGGGAACAGCCAAAATAAATAGTCTTCCCTCCCTCCTTTCTCCCTCCTTCCTTCTTTTCTTCCTTCATTCCTTTTCTCCCTCCTTCCTTCATTTCCTCCTTCCTTCCCCTCCCTCTTCCCTCCCCTCCCTTTCCATCTCTTCCCCTCCCCTCCTTCCCCTTTCCTTGCTTCCCTCCCTCCTTGCTTCCCTCCCTCCTTCCTTCTCTCCCTCCTTCCTTTCTTCCCTTCTCCCCTCCCGTCCTTTCCCCTCCCCTCTCCTCCGCTCCTCTTCCTTCCTCCCCTCCTCCTTCCCTTCTCCCTCCTTCATTCCTTCATTCCTTCCTTTCCTCCCTCCTTCCTTCCCTCCTTTCCTCTATCCTCTCTCCCCTCGCCTCCTCTCCCCTTCCTTCCTTCCCTCCTTCTAATGCTTCCTCCTTTCTTAGAAAAGAAAAGGAGGCAGGCCCTGGACAGCCTAATTCTGTGACAGTTCAGTCCTGTGACAATCCTAACCTGCTGGCCCCAGGCTCCCAGCTGTCTGCACCGGCCAGGGTTGGCTCCCCTGGCCCTGCACACAGCCATGGAACACCACCCAACACACACTCCTTCCGGAGCCTCTGTGCTCCACGCGCCCCCCTTCGCCTCTGCAATTTGCAGCATCCGGCATGTCAGCACCCCTTCCTGAGAAGAAAATGAGCCTGCACGGGAGTTGACGTCACCAGATGGCCGAAGCTGCTGGAGTCAACAGATGGAGAATGAAAAATAGAACCGGCTCCGGGGTTCCCGGATGGACGCCGCGAGCCCTCCTGGGCCTGGGCCTTCAGACCGTGCGCCACAGCCCAGGGCCAGCCTGCTCCCATCCTGGACTCGCCGAGTCTCCAGGTGACCTTGAGCGAGTTATTTGTCCCCTGCCGCGCTGTTCTTCACCTGTGAGATGTTAGCATAGCCGTTCTCTCTCCAAAGCAGGAGTACAAGGTGAGATCTGGGCTGCACTGCCCGGGGGCAGGTGGGAGGGGGCTGGTGTGCGGCCCCCCGCGGGCCCCTCCCTCTGGGTGGACTCTGTGTGACGAAGGTTTAGTCACCAAACGCTATGTGTGAAGCTAACGTACGGGCAGCCCGTCTTCGCCCTCTGACCCGCCCTGCTCACAGCACCTCCGCAGCCCTGGCTGAGGTCCGTCCTGGACACTGACCCCGAGCGCTCGCCCGCTGTGGCTGGTCCTCACGCGGTCTGATCATGTGCTGTCTGCTGGGTGCTCTGTGGGTCTTCCCATTTTAGGGATCTGTAAGGAGATCCAGGCGACTCTGAGTGCTTATATGGACTGCGTCCTTAAAGGGGGAGACACCCACCAGTGGAAGAAATCCCACCGCTCGCCCCCAACGTATCTGTTTAGGTTTTCACGTGCAAACAGCAAACAGCAGATGGACCGTGTGTGCACTCCACCCTGCAAAATACTCGGGATGGACGCTTTAGGGCGACTATGTAAATTGGGGCTTCTTAACTTTTGGGGTCACAGACCTCTTTGAGACTCTAGCGGACACTATGGACCCTTTCCTGACAAAAGTGCACACCTGTGCGTGCACATGATGCCAATGTGACTTGGTGCCTGAGCTTGTGTCTCATGGAGCTCGAAGAATGAGCTCACAGAAAGCAGAGGAAAGTTTATCAGAGAAAGGATGGACTCCTCACTTGCAGGGGGTCCCAAGAGAGGGATGCTGTTACAGCTCAGGTGCTGGGGGCTTTTCTTTTCCTTAAACCTTGTATGGCTTTGAGATTAGTGCAATTAAGGCCTGGTATGCTAATGAAGCATCAGGATTCCCACTGGCCCCTTCCTATGCTAAGAAGGCATCTGGAGAGCCACCTCGGATTGGCTGTTTTTACCCAGTGGGGCAGATACTCCCGTTGTCCTTGTCTCAGTGTCTTCATCCTTAGGGGCTGGCCTCCCTCAGTAACAGGCACTCGGTGCCTCCTGCCCTACCTGCCCGAGGTCCCTTTAAACTCCTCTCACACACCCATGCACACACACGCACATAACATGCTTCCTGGAGACTTGACCGTCGCTCCTGTGAGGAAGGAAGATCTCCAGAGGCAGACAGATCTGAGCTGGAGCCCAGCGCGGGCTTTCACTAGCTGGGGCGCTGCAGGGCGTCCTTGTTTTGCCAGGTGATGCTGCCTGGTCTGTGAGCAGGGGCCACTGCTGATGGGTGGTGAAGGTTATGTGAGGCCGCGCCTCAAAGCAAACGTGTTCTGTGGACAGGGTAGGTTCTCCACGTTTGGGTGACCCAGCCCCTAGTGTTTCGTCTGGAGCCTGGCGTCGTGCGGTCAGTTGCCAGGTGCAGGCGTGGAGAGTTAGAGAAAGAAAGGTGCTACATCAGGGAAAGGTACAAAGCTTAACAATAGAACAGAAGAAACATTATGGTTCGCAAAGGACCGGATTTCATATGCAGAACGTTCAAGACAATTTATAGATGATGAGAATCAACGAATTTAGCAAAGTTGCTAAATATAAGCCTAACCTACAAAAGCCGATTGCATATCTATACACTAACAAAGAAGAAACCAAAACTAAAATGCAAAAAAATAAAATTAAAAAATGCACACAACAGCATAGAAAACTTCAAATGCTTTTGAATAAATCAATTAATCATCTGGACTGGCAATCATAAAATATTACTGAAACTAAATAAGACCTAATAAATAGGGATATATACCATGTTCATGGATTGGAAGACTCAGTATTAAATGTCTTCCTATACTGATTGACAGATTCAATGCCATGCCAATAAAAAGCTGACCAGTGTTTGGTTTGTGCTGCTTTCTTCACGACAAGCTGACTCTGACATGTACTGGGGAATGGAAGAGACCAAAAGTAGCCACGGCCGTTTTGGAGAAGGCTGGAGGCCTCCGTGCCCGGCCCCTGGGACCTGCTATGGGACCATGGTGTGCAGACACAGGGCAGCAGCAAGGCCAGTGGACCAGAGCAGGGTCCAGCACAGAAGGGCTTCGCTTCTGTGCCTGTGACAGTCATCTGGGTCAGGAATGACAGCGGAAACACACAGCTTGCAGTGTTCTGCAGGGGTTGGCTCGGCAGGGGCGCGGGCCGGGTGGTGGACCAGCAGGCGGGGCTAGTCATCTGGAGCCTCGAACCCCCTGACACTCCATTCACTGGCCTGCCCCACAGGGCGCTGGGTGCGGCAACCCCAGCTGCTTCACAGTGGTGAGCACACAGCCCTCGGCTTCGCTCGCCTGGTGGCACAAGCTGACAGGTGTCAAAGGGTCCAGTACTGACACAGCTCTGCTGTGTTCCATTGAGAAGATTCTCTAAGAACCGCTCCATTCAGAGAGGAAGATGGGAGGTACTGCCCCCTCTAGCTGGGAGGAGCATTGTGACACAGAGTGACCATCCTGGAAGACTGTCTACCACAGCTGAGCTACAGATGTTCACCTGTTTGTGGCAAAGATGCTGCTACAGTGCAGGGGAAGGAGGGTCTTCAATAAAAGATTCTGGATCAAAGGGAGAGCCAAATGAAAAACAGAAAGAACCTGGAAGCCTACTTTGCATAATACTCACTTGAAAGATAAATTCTAGAATTGTAGATCCAAAATGAAAGGTAAAATAATAGGATTTTAGAAGAAAGTGTAGGAGAATACTTAATGTCGTGGGAGGAGCAAGTGTTTATCAAACAGGACCCACAACGTGGCGTGTCCTGGAGGCTCAGGTGTTAAGATGGCAGCTGGGGCGTGGACCATGGAAAAGCCCAAGGCCTGGTTTCATGATCCAAGGCCACAGGGAACCACCAAAATAGATCAACGAAAAACTAAAAAGTGCTAAAGTGCTTCCTCCTCTTACTTCCTCTCTCCGATCCTTCCTTCTATACTTAAGATGTTTCTTCCTCCTCTCCCTTCCTTCCTTTCTTAAAGAAAACACACACACACACACACACACACACACACACACACACACACACACACACACATGCAGAGGATCCACAACAATACTAACTGTAAAGAAAGATGATAAATTGGACAACATTAAAGTTAGGAATTTCTAGTTATGAGAAGTTACCATTAAGAGAGAGAAAAGGCAGCCACAGAACGAAGGGAGAGACTCATGATACGAAAGACTGATATGTTAAAAAGAGGTGCAGGCAGGAATGAAAGCGCGTGGGCAGCAGAAAGAGGAAAGAGGAAGAAGCGTTTATTTTATGTAATTGTTCATTTTGGCTGCTTCTGCCCCCCAGGATGTGGGCCCAGGTTCTTAGGATGTGCGTGGCCTGCGCTCAGTCAGAGGCAGCAGACCCCATAACTACTCCCTCAGGGCGCGCCTGATGACACACTTTTAACAACCACTATATGACAAAAGAGATGACAGATTTGCTACTGCAAATGGAAAAAGAAGGCCATCACAAAGGGTCGTACCAGCTGGCCAAAACGTGCGGAAAAGTGCTCAGCTTCACTGCACATCAGAACATGTAAATTAAAGCCCTCCACACCGCGAGGGACAAGAAAATGAGACAGACAGACAGACGAGGCTGGGCAAGCACGTGCAGATGCCTCCACGTGTGCGCTCCAGTCGGACGAGGGGCCTGAGGACTTTGTAAGCTTTACAGACGCCGTAGAAAGACACGAGGCGTGTCCGCCCACACACGGGTGCGAAATCTGACAGCAGCGCCACCCACCGGAGTCCAAGCGGGAACGAGTCATGTCTGTGACAGCAGGTAGGACAGACGCAGCGGCCGCTGTGCCTGGACAAGCAGGCAGCGACGGAAACGGGCGAGGTGCCGATGACATGACCAGTATGTGGGTGAGCTCCGCCGGGGCGGCGAGCGCAGGAGCCGGGCCCTCAGGGCTCATGCTCACGGCCTCTTACACAGAGAGAGAACCAGCACGTGAGCCAACCCTCCCGGCCGTGCTCACCCAGAAGGGGTGCTGAGTGGGCGCCCCAGCATCCCCAATGTCAGTCAGTTTCCCTCTCCCTCTGGGAGCTGGTTAGAGGGCGTGACCACATTCTAACACGCACCCATTGTAAAGCTGACTTTTCTCTGTGTATGTTCCTTACCCATTGAATCCTGTAAAATAAGAGGGGGAAGCTTCCCTACTCAGATATTTGCTTACCCAATGTGTACCATTTTCCACAATTAGTTATGAATTAGGAGAGAAAAGGGGGAGGTCGGAATGTGAATATGAGAGAAAAGAAGAAAGAGCAAAGCATAGAAATCAGTGTTTTTACTGAAAGCAGGGGGGGAAGGAAATAATTCTACATCTGTTACTGTGATAACAACGAAGCTTCTGCAATGAGAGTTAGGAATGTCTTGTTCTCGTGATGTTTTGTACATAGGCCATGAAATCACCCCCCAGGACAGGACTGGAAGTAAATTGGAATTATTTTTAGTTCTTCTAAAGGTTCTCACTTCAAACAGAACAAAATGTCAAGTGTAATGATTTCTCTGGCAATCCATTTTATCCCGCTTGTGCCTGAGTGAGGTCACTGCAGACACTTTGCATCCACAGGAAATTGTCCCTCCACGAGAGCCCAGATGTTCTCCACAGGCTGCACTGGTGTTTTCCAGTGAGCATGATAACTGCGTCTGTTAGAAGGAAGCATTTCTCCCTGGGAATGAACGGAGACATTAAAGTGAGAGCACCGTCATGGATTACAATGGTTTCTCCTAGAAGACGTTAAAACATGACTCCTTCCTAGCCCTCCTGGGAAGGTGGAAGGTGGTTTGGAGGAATGAAGATCTGAAGTGAACGTGAGACGATGAAGTCTCTGGGAGAAAAGTCAGGGGAAGAGCTCTGTGACTTTGACGGGAAGGAAGGACTTCATAATAAAACTTCTAAATCAAAAACTGCAAGACACACACACACACACACACACACACACACACACACACACAATGTGTGCTTGTCGCAGAAACCCAGGGTTTCTCTGCTAGAGGCACCAGAGCACAGAAAAGAGAAAGAACGGAGGAAAATGCTGCAATTTCCAAACAAGAGAGAATTCCTGGGCCAGCAGGAAGGTGGCAACCCATACAAATCATAAAGTCTCTGAAAGGCTAATTTACATAAAACAATTTAAAGTGCATTGTTCCTGAAACGTGTCATTAGTTCTTGGGAGATGTGTGCTCATTCAGTCAGTGACCCCCCCAGATGAGGTGGGGCCCTGGCAGGAAGAGGCAGCTGTGAATCTTCTCCTTTTGAAAAGGAAGTCCAGACACAATCAGTCTGGGAGCCAGGTGCTCAGGTGGCCTGGGGCGTGGCTGTCGGAGCCTCAGGTGGCCTGGGGCGTGGCTGTCGGAGCCTCAGGTGGCCTGGGTCCCTAACACAGGACTAGTCTCTCTGAAACAGGGGGAGGGTCTGACTGTCAAACTCTTGCCAGGGGGCTCTCTGGATGTGGGACCTAGCCAGTACCTGAGCCGGGGTAGTGAACCCCCTTCAAGAAGCTGAGACGGCCTCGGCAAGACACCCAGAGCCGCGGAGCGATTCTTCCAGGAGGGCCTGAAGGGCACCTGTGACCGCCATATCTCAGCTAGTCTTCGTCTTCACTGGTGAGTCCATAGGAGAAGCCTGCCCTCACCTCCACGTGTTTAAGAGACGACGGGGACGTGTGTCAGGGCCCTGAGTGCACACCGGGGCAGGACCTGGGTGGGCCGCTGCTGCATCGTCTCTTGAGTCATCTGGGAAAGGAAGTGCCACCACAGCTTTAGGAGACTGCAGCCTCCTGTCACGTGCCCGGGAGTGTTGTGCGTAGCTGTGACCCACCTGCTGTCTCCTCGGCCCTGACGGCAGATAGAGCCCAGTCACCTAAGGTTTACCAACAAATTCAACAAATCACCATTCAGAGATTGCTGCTAATTCACAATTCTCAATAAGATGAGAGAGCAGAAATAAAAGTTGACTGACGAGAAGCGGCTGGCTCATTTGGGATCTAAGGAAGAGATTCGCAGATCCCGGAAACGGAACGACCGCAGGGGAGGATGGGTAGCCTCCTCCAGGGGCTGGGATCTAAACGACCAACAGACCTGTGTGCGTAGTAGCCCAGATTTTAGGCTGTGGGTGCTCAGCACTGTCTGGGCGTGGAGTCTTCATCAGCCTCCAAGACCATGTCCGTCCCAGGTGTGGGAGGCCTGCTTGATCATCCCACACTTACCAGACCTGCTGGGATCACTCCCGGGAACAGGGGAGAGGAGGGGGTGCCACAGGAGATTAAGAAACTCAGAGAGAGTGATAGAAAGGTGGGGTCAGGGGGTCAGCAGCCTCGCGGACCGACAGCCTTGAATACCCTATCTTCCACCTATTATTCAGTTCATACAGCACTGAATTGCTTCAAGCGGCTTATACAGACATGGATTTGCTTATACAGCCTTTTGTTCTCTAACTACATAACAGTATGTATCTTGTGTTGGAGAGCGAACAGTTACAGGAGCACAGCCCAGTGCTGTCCCACGGTGGCCTTGGCCAGGTGCCCCAGGCCTGGTGTTCTGTGATGCTCTGCCAACTCCCACTTCGTCCTTACTCTACTCTTTGCCCCCAACAGTTCCCCCTTTGTGTTTTGCAACTTGAGCACTAACAACAGCGGTAAGTGTGGCCATCTTCATCTGGGTGGAAGTTCAGGTTTTGTGGTTGATTTTCCAGACTATACAGAACAATAATAAAAGAAAGATTAAAACAAGTAAAATAGCAATCAGGGCGCAGTGCGTTTGGCGGTCCCGCATATCTGTTTCTTGCTTCACAGTGTTTGGACGGAACAGGTCCAGGGACGCCCCTTCTATCAGCCTCCCACCCTCCTCCATCCTTCTTTCCAGTCAGATCCTCCGAACCATGGTCTCTGCCACCCTTCTCCTCCAGGACCAGCCAACACTGTTCTTTGAGTCTAGCTCCTTATTGCCGATCCAGCATGAGCTCCCAGATTCTTTAGAATTATTCCACCGAGGTAGAGGCTGCCGTCAACTGTCTGGTCAACCTGTACCTGCAGAAACACAAGCATATCCCCTTCCCCATACTTTTACCCATCCTCTTTGTCACTGGACCTTCTCTTTATCTTTCCACCACATTGGCTGCTCAAGTTCTTCCCTGCCTCTGGGGCCTGCATGGGCCCAATGTGCTTCTGCAGTGTACGATCTCCTCCCCGAATGCTGAGAAAATTTAGGATAAGTAAGGCTTTGTGAAGTAGTTTTCAGCAATTATAGAAACATCCACACTGGTGTTAACCAAAAATTTAATTTTCTTTTCATTGATAATCACCTCACATTCAGACCGAGTCTTTTTCAAGCATTCATGTCAAAAAAACCTGTCTGTTCTCTGTATTACCAAATCCTCCAAGCCTCTGTTGCAAGGAAGTCTCTAGTTTGCGACATGCGAGGACAAGCAACTGAGCAATATGATCCCCTCTTTGTTGTGCCTCCTGAATTCCCTTTTGAATTCCGGACATGGAGACAATGTTACTGGGGAAGGGTCCCGGGGCGGTGGGGTGGGGTCCCAGAACGGGGCCATTAGGGCCGGGGCCAAGCTCTTTCCCAAGCAGACCCACATCTTTTTCAGCTCATCTGAAGGAGTAATGGGCCCATAGCACCAAGGACAGGGTGCTGCCAAGGGCGCCTCTTCCCCGTTGCTCTCAGGGATGATTCTCCTTGCTATCCAACCCTTGTTCCTCACTCTCACGGTCAGATTGCAAGGGCTCTAAGACAAGAGAAATCAGATTGCATAAAGACCAAACCAAAATCGGGATGATTTCCCCAGTCCGATGCGCCTTTTTTTCAGTTCAGACACTGGATGTTTCCATTCTTTCAAATCTAATGTCCTTGTGCGGGAAGCCAATAGCAATGCTTATGCGCAGCGGGGAACAGTTGCTCAAACGTTTTCCATTTCATTTTTACTCTGGAAGCGTGCAGCAGCGAGCGAAGCAACGTGATATATTCTGCATGCTTTGAGCTATTTTGCCCCATTGTTACCCTGATTATAAAATCCCCAAAAGCCAGTCAACTCACTGTGTCCCAGGAGGTTTTCCACGCTCGTCCTTTCAGGTCTTTCTTTGCAGTGTTATTTTTTTCTTTTTTCTTTTTTTTTTGTGTGAGTGTGTTGTTTTCACTTTTCTGATTAGTTGGACACCTCCCTCCTCTGGTCCCTGTTCGGGCGTCAGTTGCCAGGATTGCTCCCGGGAACAGGGGAGATGAGGGGGCTCCGCAGGAGATTAAGAAACTCAGAGAGAAAGAGATAGAAAGATGGGGTCAGGAGGCTAACAGTCTCATGGACTGAGGGGCCCTGAATACTCTGCCTTCCACCTATTTATTGAGTCCATACACAGAATTGCTTCAAGCAGCTTATACAGACGTGGATTTGCTTATGCAGCCTTTTGTTCTCTAACTACATAACTATGTATCTCGTTTTGGGGAGCGAGCAGTTACAGGAGCACTGCCCAGTGCTGTCCCACGGTGGCCTTGGCCAGGTGCTCCGGGCCTGGTGTTCTGTGATGCTCTGCCAACTCCCACTTCGTCCTTGCTCTGTTCTCTACCCCCTACACAGGCCAGTTCCAGAAAACCTACTGCTGTGCTATCAAAAATGAAAAAAGCAAACTGACTAACTTGTCCCAATGACTTCCCACTTCCTCCTTTGCACTGGGGCTGCGGCAGACACAGTCTTGCCAAGTACACGGTGCCCAGGTGAGCGCAGGCCAGAGCAGCAGCAGCAGCAGCTGTGTGTGTGGGAGGGAGGTGATAAGAGGCATGAGAATCAGGAGAGGCTCGCGGGGGTGCATGGGGCAGTGTCCAGTTCTAGGAGGGCTCCCCAGACAAAACAGGGGTGTCATAGAAGCAGCACGTAAAAACACAGCAAAACAGGCACCATATAGCCAGAGCCCAGGGATCAGAATGCAGGATACTGACAACTCAAGGGCACATGTGTGTGCATGTGTGCACGTGTGCCTGTGTGCGTGTGTGTGTATGTATGTGTGTGTGCATTTTTGTATATGTGCGTGTGTGCTCAGGAAATGAGGTTAGGCCAGCTGTCTCCCTCTACCCCTTCCCTGTCTGGCTGCTGGGAACCTATGGCCACCACTGGCCCGTCTGGTGTGACCCAGGCCAGCCTGGGACAAGGAGATGGAGTCGTGTGTCTTCCGAGGCTGATCAGTGCCCCAGGCCCTGCACTGTACGGGCTCACCGGTCCTCCTGGGGTGGCCCTCCCAGAAGCCCACACACACTCTACTGGCATCTCTCACTCATCTGTGGCCTCTGGGGACCTTCAGACACTGGTCACAGGGCTACCCCTGGCCGCCTGCCCAACCCTGTCTATCTTGGGACAGAAAGGGACTCTGCTCTGGAAGGGGGACTGTTCTGGGCATATAAGCGGAGGTGGGAGGAGACAGGTCACCCACGCTGTCCACTTGTCTGGGGTCTTGACCCCACCAGGAAACCTGCCTAACAGACCCAGGAGGAAGGCCAGCTGGGTACAGTGCTGACCTCTCGGGGACGAGAGTGGCAGGTGGTACTGCTCCCCAGGCACAGTCAGGGTGAAGCACACACTGCAGAGCCCAGTCCCCGGGCAGAATGCCCGGCCGAGTGCCGGTCTGGCTCGGGGCCTGCACCAGCTTCCCAGAAGTCTGCAAGGAGGACCTTGCTCACAGCTTCCCACCCTGGGGTGCTCGAGGGTCCAGAGTCCATTCCCTCCACCCCCTGCCGCCCATGGGAGTGGGCGACGCTTCTCTGCCAGGTACCTAGCCTGCTGACGTCAGGGGCACATGCTGGGGTGTCAACCCCTAATGGGTGTTCATGGAGCAGGGTGGTGACCACCGTGTCAGATGGTGTTGCCTTCTTAGTGGAAAATCAGCTCCTCGCCTTCTCCTGAAGAACGGACAGCACCCTGACTCTGGTGTAACGGTCCAAGTGTCGGAAAAGGAAGAAACGGTCAAACAGCGTCAGGTCAGGTTTCCTCTTCAAGCCCCCGCCCTCTGGCTGCGCCCTCCTCAGCTCACACGCTGACACCACCAGGCCTCGAGTCTGATGTCCGTGAGTCCGATCACTCCACAGTCTCTGGGGTGACCTGGCCTGCTGTGGACTGGCCAGCTTTTACAGGGACTTCGAGTGTCAGTATTTCTCTCTTGCGGGCATTTGCTCTCATACATCCGTCCTGCACGTGTGGCTTCTGTGAGCTGCGCCTGAGACACACCCGCAGCAGCCATGTCCCGACACGCAGGTCCCACGCAGAGGCGCCAGCCCAGGCAAAGCCTGGTGCAGTCTGGCTGGGGGATGGGCTTGCTGTCCCAGGCAGCGCGAGGTACCTCAATATCCCCCAGGGGTTTGCTGGAGTTACTGCTGCCCCGACCCATGCTTCACTCCCAGATCTGGGCTGGGGCCTGAACATCTGCATTTTTTTAACAGGAAGACAGGCAGGTAGCAGGCAGGAAGAAGAGAGAGGAGGAAGCAGCAATTTATTTATTTAGTTGTCCCTCCAGCCCCGCAGTCCTGGGACACAAACCTGGGGTCTTGGGCTGCCCGCAGGAACCTGCCCAGTCCGTGCGTGCGGTGCGCACAGGAGCAGGTCAGCTGCCCTCTCCGACACCTCACCCGACACCTCAGCTCTGCGATCATGACTGGCTTGTAAGAGGCAGGATGCACAGAAGTCCTCCCCGGCGGGGGGCGCAATCCGAGCCTGAGAGGGAGAGGGGAGCCATTTGGAGAGCAGAGATGTGGAGGAGCCCACTGAGGGTGCGGGGGGGGCTGGGGCGCGGGTGCTGGGAACCCCCGGAGCGGCTGGGAGGCCGAGGAACGGGCTGTAACCTCAGTCAGTCGGCTACAGGTGGGACGGCTGTCACTGTCACAGACTGAATTCCCCACATCTCACGTGTTGAAGCCCTGAGCCCAGTGTGACTACGTTTGGGGGCAGCCCTTATGGAAGTGAGCAAGGCCGACCAGGTCACAGCCTGGGCCCGGACCCCATAGGACTGGTGTCCCCAGATGTCTCATCGCTCAGATGTGCACAGACCTTGCAGGCACACAGCCATGAAGTCCGTCTGAAGCCAGAAACAGCATCTCGCAGCCGGGACCAGCCCTGTGGGCGCGTTGATCTTGACCTTGAGCCTCAGCCTCAGGCAGCCCTGTGGGGAGGCTCAGGTTCCGGGCTCGCTCACCTGCAGGCCTGCGGCCTGGGAGGACCTGCACTACCAGACACGGCCACTGGGTGTCAGGCCCGCCCGGACCTCGGGTCGCCGGCTCCACCGTCTTCCTTTTCCTTGGTTCGCCCGGCAGCCTAAGTTACTTCCATTTAGAGGCTCTTGCTCCTTTATTGTTCTGGCAGGACTCCACTTGCCGGGAAGCTCCAGATCGCTGTTGCTATAAAATGCACGTCAATTTTGAAGACTCAGTGCACAGACGATGTGAGCTGGTCATTCATGCTCTGTTGCTTTGACTCAGTGCAGGGTTGCTGCACTGGGCGGGACAAGCCTTGTGGTCCCTTTTCTGGTGACCCCCCCCCGCACCCCCACTGTCCAAGTCGCAGAGGGCGTTCTCGGGGTGCTGCAGGAGAGGATCCTCATGCCCAGCAGGCCAGACTTCTGTCCTTTAAGACTCCCTTAACCAAGGATTCATCTTGGGTCCTGGTTATATGTCGCATCCCTCATCAATCCAGCCAACCTCTGCAAAGCAGTCCCTTACCTGAAAAATTCCCTTCCTTTGGGGGGACCCTCCTGATGGTAGGGAGTGGAGAAGAGGAGCGGGCAGGGTAGAGAATAGATGGCAGGGAGGAGAAGGAGTGGGGAGGAATTGCTGGGGAGGGACTGGAGGAGGAAGAGGAGGGGAGGGGAGGGAGGGGTGGGGAGAGTCACCGCTGGGGAGCAGCAGGCTGATTCCCAGGTGGCAGCTTTAAACATGCTCCACACGACCCTGGGTGCCTCCACCCCCAGAAAGCGCCTGATCCGGTGACTCGAGAAAGAAGTTGCGCCTGGGTCCTCAGGGCCCTTCCTGAACTGTCCAGAACCTGAGCGGCTCCCACTTTCCTGGGACAGAACAGCAGCTGTTCGCAGGCTTCTCCATCTCTGCACCGTTTCCCCTTCAGAGTACTTGAGGGCCTCGAAGAGCTTTTGTCCATGAGGTTCTACCTACCAACACCTGCCAGATGAGAAAACAGACTTTAAACAGACTTCTGTATTCATTTGTTCATTCATTCATTCATTCAAACAACTGTTGCCATCAGTAACACAGATGGAAAAAATAACTATAGTTTCTTACACAAACAAACAAAAGGACGGAAAGGACGGAAGGCTTACCTCTTGGCCGTCTCTTCTGTGCCAGGCTGGTGACTGACTCTCTGGGCACCGGAGCCTAGCATGCTGATGCATAAAATTCACCGTGGCCTGTCTCCTCTTCCAGGAAACAAGCATTAACTCAGGCTGTAGGAGAGACCTTTCAAGTTACTGGGGCATCCTGTAGGGTCCTTATCAGTATTTTGAATATCGATCTCAGCCAGGGGTCCTGGGGGCTATTCTAGGCCCTACTCTGCTATGCCTTTCCCACGTCTGCTCTGTAAAAGCTGCGCGATCCCCTCCTGCGGATACCCCCCCTGAGGCCCCCAGCCCCGGCTGTGCTGGCCCCTCTGACTTGTGAGCTCCCGCCGTCTCCAGCTCTCGGCACCACTGCCTCCGAACAGTTGCCCTGGCTCCTGGCATGTGTTTTGGACGGTTAGTTTGAAGATGCTGCTCCTGTGGGCCCAGTAGACCACCAGCTCCTAAAATCAGGGACGGGTCCCACGTTACGAGTTCCTTGAAGACTGCTGAGAGCACACAGAGGGTTTCCTCCAATTTTCTCCAACTCCTGATGCTGTTTTTAAAAGGCTTTCTCTCTCTCAACTCTTAAGCAGTCTCTTTTCAGCTGCCAGAGGTTTATACTTTGTGGATTTGGGGACACACTTCGCTGCATCTCTAACGCTTTTTGTGGTCTTATAAATGTCACCTGTCTGCCCTGGTAGCCTTGACTGAGATAAATCACTGCCGTGAGATGATGAGGGACAGCACAGGATAGGGGCATCTTAGGGACAACGAGGCAGGATTGTAGAGGTAGAAGCAGATCAACTAACCTCAGGCGTGAGAAAATAAGCCAGCACTGCCTAGGGGCCAAGACCACCCTAAACCCCAGGCAGAGTGGGGACAGGCTTAGAGCCCTTAGCAACCCTAACCAGGCCCTGATTATCTCCTGCCAAGAGAAGGCTTCATTCCCGGGGTGCAAGGCCTCAGCGCATCCCAGGCTGCAGTCCCCCTGCCCACAGAGAGGCATCCTGTCTGTCTCTCTGTGCTGTCAGCCTTCTCCTTGACCCTGTCTGAACTGCCGTCTCGCGGGTGCCCTGCGCCCACTCGCCTCAGGAAGCCCAGTCAAAATTCAGTAGAAGGGACATTCATTAAGAGCTGATTTAGTCTTGGTGCAGATTCGAACCTGGGAGGCAGCCATGACAAACTCGGGTGCGCTGCCCACGTGACAGCTTTTTTCACCTGTATGTGAGGTTAGCTACGGCGAGAAAGGGTGCAGCCATCCTTCTATGCCAGAGAAAACAGGTTAAGGGAGACCGTTCACGTCTCACATGCTTGGTTAGTCACCTGGAAGGAATCTCTAGCAAGTGTTTGGTGTGAGACAAGTGCAGACAGCAGGAATGATTCGATGACTGTGTGTAAAGAATGTTCCCACAGACGTGAGACGGTCAGGCTGTGTGGTCAGACATGCATCTTGTGTCTGCCCTGCGGCCCCAGACTCTGTGCGGCGGGGTCTGCGCACGTGGACGCCCTGGGCGGCGGTCGTCACACTAGGCTGGTGTTTTCTGACTTCAAGTCTCCGCGGCGTCTCGGAGCCCTGTGGCTATAAGAGGGGTGTTTGTGTCCACACCTTTGTCTTCCTGTTCTCCTTCCTCACCCACCTGCCCTGTACCCCTGATTTTCGCTTCCACGTAAACTTCCAGCTCGTCTCAGAATCGGCGTTTCCCCCGGATCCGGCTAACTACCTCGTCCGGCCCTGTGGCCGGGGATAACCTGCGGGCTGAAATCTTGCAGGTGCGTGGTGCCTACTGACCGAACACCTGCAAATCAACATGGAACTTCAGGAAGTCTGGGCCCTAATTAACAGCAAGTAGCAAGTCAAATGAGGACACGTCACCTGGATGTCGAGCAGGGCTCGGGGGCTGGACGCAGCGGTCAGTCAGCAGGTTGCCTGACTGCTACCCGTGAGAATGAGGACCCCTGACTCCGCCACACAGTGACGGTGCACGGTCCTGGGCCCTGAGGTGGCCGACGTCCATCCATAGCCCGGACACAGGTGATGAACGTTTCATTGCACAAATCTTGGAGAGACAGCTACACACGGGAAAGACCTGCAAGGCAGGATCTCTAGGGACAAAGGTGAAGTTCTGGGGACGCCCAGGCCTCTGTCATCCCTGCAGCTGTCCTGCTGTCCTGCTGCCTCGCCCATAAAACGGCCGCTCTCGGAGGACAGAGGGCCCAGGCGCGGCTGTGCACAGACGAGACCCCTGGCGGCCACGGTGCTTTCCGGCCGGGCCTCACGTACCTAAGCTCGTCTGGCTGGGCCAGACCCTGTGGACGAGGGGCCCAGCCACATGC
Organism: Solenodon paradoxus; assembly: GCA_004363575.1. NCBI lineage: Eukaryota > Metazoa > Chordata > Mammalia > Eulipotyphla > Solenodontidae > Solenodon > Solenodon paradoxus. The sequence goes on from RJWH01008286.1 coordinate 31,558, forward strand.
ACATGAAACCGTGTCAGAGACGGAGCTGGAGAAGCTAGGTGGCCACGCAGGGTGTGCAGTTAGAGCAGAGCTGGTTCACAAGTGGGCATCGCGTTCAAGGCCCACGTTCCTCCCTGAGCTCTGGGCACACGGCCTCGGCCGGCGGAGCTGCCCGGTGCCCCACCCAGCGCCCATGTGGACCATGTGCCCGGCGGGAGTGATGCCAGGGAGCACTGCTGGTGAATGGAGAGCAGGCCCAGGCCGCGGGTGAATGGGTAGCAGGCCCAGGCCGCGGGCGAGGGGGGAGCAGGCCCAGGCCGCGGGTGAACGGGTGAGCGGGGAGCAGGCCCAGGC
>RJWH01008287.1:0-31889 GCA_004363575.1 Solenodon paradoxus
GGTGAATGTCTGGATGTCTTTGGGAAGGATTCTTAGAGCTGCATTCCTGTTTCAAGCCCCCTCAGGGGCAGCTCTCGATTTTTATTGGGAAATCTAATTCCTTTTCCTTTCATTCCCCGGGTTCTTCCACTCTGCCTCCAACGTTGGAGGCCTGTTTGCCTTATTAGACCCAGCCTCGTAAGGTTAAGGAATGGCTACTGCCTGAATGTCCTTCCAACCTGCCATTTAGCCTCCTCACGGAAGGGCAAAAATCTAGGGTAGACTGGCATAAGCATCCATTTTCTGGAACATCACTGACTCCCCAGTTTTATAGAGGACCTACCCTGAAATTCAAGTCCTTTGCAGACTCTGTGTCCTGAAAATCCTTCCTCATTGGGCCCAAGTAAGACAAAGCCCTTCACCAGAGATTTGAAGCTATCAAGTGAGTAAGTAATCAGTAAGAGGGGTTCATGCAGTTGTGAAGTCCATTAAGGCAGAAAAAAAGGCCTTTTTCATTCGTAGCTAAGCGCACAGAACTTAATGGAGGTAGGCATTTGATTCTACTGCCACATCTCCAGTTGGAGGGACCAATGAGTTTTTTTGTGTGTTTTGGAGCAGGGAGTGGGGGGAACAGGTAAAGGAAGAATTTGAATTGACAAGATAATTGAGAAGCTAAGGCTTGGGTATCAGCTGACATTGGATTTTTCTGGCTTTTACTTCAATTGTTTGTTTTCTCAGAAGTCAGTGTTCTCTCACAATTTCTTCCTCCTATAATCAAAAACTTTAAAAGTTTTCCTTTGCCCACAAATGTAAAAACAAGCTCTTTGAGCTGACTTTCACCTACCATTATCTCATCTCCCCTGGATTCATTCACGAAATTTTGTGGAACACCTACCACAATTTGCCAAGAGGGACTACATGGTGAAGAAGAAACATAACCCCTGCCCTCAGAGGGCTTATATTCCAGTGGGGAAGACAACTTGGAATAAGTTATTGGAAAACAGTAAAATGAAAATGTGGAAGTATTATGGAAATATATATGAGGGGGACTTGACCTAGTTATGGTGAATTGGCGGGAGGGGATGTCATAGAAGGCTTCCCTGAGACACATTTCAAATATGACCTGAAGGAAAAATAACAGGACAGGAGGACATAAAGGGAAGCAAAAGAGAAGGAAGGAGGTTAGTAGTTAGGAAAGTTTTAGAAAGGGAGGTGATATAACAGATTTGCATTTTGCAAAGAACATTCTGAATGCCGTGTGGAGAACAAGTAGTAAGGAAATGAGTCTTTCACTGGAAGAAAACAGTGGTGGTCTGAAAAGGGGAACATAGTGGGTGCTACAGGGACATCAAGCAAGAGTACCGAACCTGGTCCTGGAGATCAGGCCTTCCCAAGGAAGTGACATTTCAAATGTCACTTGAAGGCTAGGTTAGCTATAGTAAGGAATCTGAAGGGGTGAGAAGTTGAAGAGTCTCTGGCAAGCAACCTTCTACCTTAGCTAAAATATCCAGTATCTTTTCCTTCTAGCCAAACCGTGTCTCTCTAAGGCCCTCTCAACCCCATCTTTTCTGATCATGACCTCTCCCATCTAAATTCCTATTCCATGTTTGTCTCTTAGCACTGAAAAATACACTATTTAGGACTGTTGCCGTTCAAAAATCCCCAAGCAAATTGTAAGCTCCTTGAATTCATGAACTGTCTTCTATAATTTTGGCATCACCCCAGATACCTAGCATTGTGACAGGCACACAAGGTACTTGTAGAATGAATGGAGGAGTGCATGAACGAGGCACTGGAGTCCCTGTAGGACTCCATTAGTAATCCACTATTCTCTGTGAAGGTGACAAGGAAAGGGGTCTACTTTCCCTACATGATATCTGCTACCTGTATCCAAAGACCTAAGATTTGAACTCAGCAGCTCCTTCCCACTGATCACTGCTTCTCAAACCCCTTTCCAATCCTGCCCTCCCACCACCACCACCTTCTATTGTTTCTTCTGTCTTCTGGTTGTCAGCCAGGATGAGAAAATGGTCTAGCTGTCCTTAGAGACTTACGCCAGCCTGGACTGCTCTGCAGTGCCATGAAGGGCCAGGACTTTTGTTTACAGCTGGGACCATGGTGAGGCGGTGAGCACAGCTGACAGCCCCACTGTGGAGCAAACATCAATCTTCCTCTGTCCTCTCAGCCAAGTTTCACAGACCAGCTCTATTGAAAGCGGGCTGCACCCGCCTGGGTCTCACTGACAGCCCACCCACAGCTCTGTCCTGGGAGCTGCGGGGTGAATCTCCGCTTTGTACCTCTTAGGCACTGGCTCGGCTCGCTTCTCAGTCCCATTTCCAATCATGTCACCTCAACCTCAAGGCCTTAGAAGAACAGGCCTTCCTAGGTCCCCACACCCTGAACAATGTGCCACCTCTCCAACCGTATCTTCTCTCCCTCAGCAGAGGCCCAACACCCTCATTTGCTCAGTCGTAGGGTCAAAACACAACAAAATGGAACGAAACCACAGTTTCGATGTGGACTTTGTGGAGCCTGCCTCTGAGCAGAGGCGCTAGGTCCTCGGATGTGTATACGCACACAAACCTGGAGCTTTCACAGAATTTCCTTGGAAATCTCAAGGGAGGGCCTCTTTGCCACATATTCTGCTCCCTAGTTTCCTCCCTCCTTAGCAGCTCTGCCCTTCCAGCATTCACCTGGGGTGAGAAGGAAACCCTGTTACACTGCTAGGTGTCCCACCCACTCCCTTTGCCTGGGTTTCTCACCTACTGGCTAACACCAACTTCACCAATTAGCAGAGTCCTATTGAGTTATTTTCAACCTTCCCCGACTCCCAAAACCCCAAGGGATAGGATACTAATGGTGGCTCACTACAGCAACACTTCTGCAGGGGTCTGGTGGAGGCAGCCAGGAGGCAGGAGGCAAGTTCCCCTTCAGGAGACATAATCAGAAATTTCTGACATAGAGGCTTTTTTTAATCTAAAATACATACACTACACCCAGATTTTCACATGGTACACCTCTACTTAAGGGGTGTACATTCCACCCAACTCCTTAGTTTATAAGGACTCTTCTAAAGAGTAAACCATGTGTATTCTCCCCGGGACTGATAGCACACTATAGGAAACATTTTTTGTCCTTTTAAAACATTTTATTATATAACAGGAATTCAAATTAGAAAAGTACAATGATCACTATTTGCAGACGGCAGATAATACACAGAGAACCCTAAAGACTCCACACACACAAAGAAGATTAGAAGTCATAAATGAGTCCAATAAAGTGGCAAGCTACAAAATATACAAAAGTCAGTTGTTTTTATATGAAAAAAATGAGCTAGAATAAAAATTTTTTAAAAAATCCCAATTACAATTGAAACAAACAAAAAGAATGAAATACCTTGGAATAAACATAACTTAGGAGGTGAAAGACCTGTACAATGAAAACTGCAACTCATGTTAAAATAAATAGAAGATACAAAGAGAAGGAAAGAGGCTGATAGATTGGGAGAACTGACATTGTTAAAACGGCATCTCAACCTGAAGCAATATACAAATTTAGTGTAAGTCCATGCCAAAAAAGAAAAGTGGAGATATCACATTTCTGTATTTCAAACTATCCTACAAAGTGATAGTGATCAAAATAGAATGATACTAGAATTAAAGACAGACACACATATCTGTGGAATAGAACTGAGACCCCAGAAATAGACACACATATATGGCCAGTTAACTTACTACAAAGGAACCAAAAGCATATAATGAAAAAAGAAAAGTCTTTGCAATAAACGGTGTTGGGAAAACTGGACAGCCACATGCAAAAGAATGAGACTTGGATCTAAGACCAGAAACTACAAAATAAATAGAACAAAACACAGGTAGTATGTTCCATGATACTGGCCTTAGAAATGTCTTTGAGTACACCAGCAAGGGAAACAAAAACAAAAATAAACAAATGGCACTAATCAAACTAAAAAGCTCCTGCACAGCAAAAGAAACTGCCAACAGAACAAAACAATAACCAACTGAATGGGAGAAGATATAGGGATATCATACATCTGATAATCAGTTAATATCCAAGATTTATAAGGAACTCATATAACTCAACCATAACAACAACAAAAAAAACACAACCCAATCAAAAAATGGACAGAAGATCTAAAGAGACATTTTTCTAAAGAAGACACATGGATGGCCAAAAGGCACATGAAAAAACGCTCATCCTTACTTATTATTAGGAAAAAGCAAACCAAAACTATAGCGAGTTATCGTATCATACCTGTGGGAATGGCCTATATTAAAAAGGCTACAGAGTGCCCTGGTGGAGTAGTGACTGAGTTCACTACCTGCAGCTGGGCCTAGTCCACATGCATCCCAGGGATCCAGGTTCATGTTCCAGGGCCAGGGGGAACCACCAAAATGAACTAATTAAAATAAAGTGCTTCTGAAAAAACAAGACTGGTAACAAGTATTGGCAAGGGTGTGGAGAAAAGGGAACCCTTATGTACTGTTTATTAGTAGGAGTGTAAATTGGTTCAGTCACTTTGGAAAATAGTATGTCAATTCCTCAAAAAGTTAAAAATAGAGCTACCATATGATCTAGCAATTCCACTTCTAGGTAGCTATCCAAAGAGTGTGAACACATTCATTTGAAAAGATATATGTACCCTTATGCTAATTTAAGCATTTTTTACAATAGCCAAGAAATAGAAACCACCTAAATGTCCATCAGCAGATGAATGGATACAGAAAATGTGGTATATGCATATACATAATGGACTACTACTCAGCCAAAAAAAGATGAAGGCACACTCTTGGGCTCAGACAGTTGGGGTAGCTGGGGTTGTGGACCATGTAAAGCCCAAGGACCCATGTTTGCCAGGATGAGAAACACAAATAAACAAGCATACAAATAAATAAATAAATAAATAAATGCCTCTTCCTTTCCTCTCTTTAAAAAAAAAAAAAAAAAGAAAGAACTCTTGCCACTTGCAGCAACATGGATGGAACCAGAAGGGATTATGCTAAGTGAATTAAGTCAGAAGGAGAAAGACCAACAGCAAATGACCTCACACATAAGTGGAATGTAAAGAAACTGACAACCAAACTGAAGGGAAGGGGGTTAGATGGGAGCAAAGGAAGTGAGAGTCCAATGGGCAGTAGTAGAAGACTACCGGAAATTTGGTGGTGGGTGTGGTGTCATATATTTGATGAAGAGCAAACTTAAAATTTAAATTTACATCTGAATTTACATTAGGATGTAAATCAAAGCTATCTCAATAAAAAGGAAAATAAAATAAAATGTTTTATTCGGGAAACCTTCAAAGTAGGAATAATATAATGAACTCTCATGTAACTAGCCATCATTAAGCTTCAACAACGTAAATGCAGGACTTTAAACAATAATGGCTTGTCCTCTTTAATAAAATGACAGCTGATTATTTTCAAAAGACATAGTTTGATCATTCCCAGTAAAACAGGGACTATGGGTTCAGGTTACAAGCATAAAGAAGTTATCTCTGGAAATCTAGCTCAAGGCTACATCTCTTGAGTCTCCTCAGGCACGAATTGTAGTGAGTGTACACTGTTGAAAATCAGTCCTCATCTCTGTGGATGTGTCACAAAAATGACTTGACATGATCATTCAAGGGAAGTCTGTGGTTCACAAAGCTACATATGTTGGTAAATTGCATGCCAAACTATTGATTCAGGAAGGGGGAGCCAAGAGGAAACCAGATGCATAAATCTGGTATCCCAAGGTCACCTAAGGGCTGTAGTGATTAGATGAGGCTGAGTCATTTGAAGGAACCTCTGTCTTACAAGTGCATGGGTCAGTAAAAGCAGGGGGTGTTGCTCAGGGGAGGATGTTACCCGAGGAGAAAGGAGCTAAAAGAGAACAGATACCCCTAAAAGGAAAAAAAAATCTCAGGAACATTTCCATCACCTGCCATGTCAGGGGATAGCAACTAGACTGATTCAGAACTAAAATGCTGAATCAGTTTCATGAAATCCCTATGGAATGAGGCAAGCATAAACAGACAGCAAAACATTATTAAAGAAATACTACTTCACTTAGCCTTGAAACACTCCGGGTTTTTTTAACTTTTAAATTAACCAAACGTTCTTGTTTAAAGTTTCCAATAAGCTAGTTAGAACCAAATGGAAACAATGACCAAATTAATGTCATAATGGACCAATTTCATCCAGAAACCACGGGAGGACACCAGTGTCCCTCCCCACCTTTCAGAACAGACTGACCACTGCTCCCTGCCTTACAAACCTAGGAAGGCTCTCCCAACCACAAGGTATGAGAAGCAAATCCAATGGATACTGTTGAACAGGGAGGGCTGCTTCCTGCACAAAGGTACCCAACTGAAAAGATACAAGTGGGGGCCGAAATTCATTCTTCACCTGTGCTGGTAGAGGCCCCAATAATCCCGAGAAAGAACTTTTCTCGTTGTTCCACTGACCGGACATTTCTCTATAATTTTCTCTACCCCGAGATGGCACGTTTCTAATTAGTACAACAGTGTTACAAGAGCAAATAGTGTTCCTAAAAATCAACAGAGTTCTTGATTTCATTGGGTGTTCCGTGAAGGCTGGGGTCATGAAGTAGCTTCTGTCTGGTCTTGGACCTTGAAACCAAACACACATTGACCTAAGCTATCTTGCCCCTCCATTCAAAACATTGTAACAGCAGTTCAACTGGAAAGTCAAAATGAACGAGTATTACGTTTTCTGAGGAACCACTAAGAGTCAGGAATCTGCTAAAGCTTTATCCCACTTCCCACTAGTAAGTGGAAGGGGGTGGCAAGGTGTTCTCATTTGAGATGGCAGCATAGTATAAGGGAAGGGCAAGTGATGGTCTTCAGAGTCAGAAGTCGGAATCTTTGCTCAGCCATTTACCAGTTGGCATCTTGGAGTATTTTTAATTTCTCGGGGCTTCAGTGAAGGAAGATTCACCTAGATTACACACGCAAAGGGCTGAGCAGTGCTGCATCAGTTCCTCTTTTTCTGCTACTACCCTGACTCCAAAATTTGTTCACGTGACTTACACCCCTTGCCTTGACACTTCTTCAGTAGCATAGAGCAGAACTGAGTCTACTAGACCAAAATATTAGAGTAAAAATCAAGAGATATGGGTCCAGACATGCCTTTATGGCTCAGTTGGCTGAGCTACCTGGTGTGCAAACCACATACAGTCCAAACACCCAGGTTTGAAACCAGGGGCCAGGGTGAAAACCAAAATGAACAACTAAAGATGTTTCTTCCTCCTCTTCCTTCCTTAAATGCTTCCTCCTCCTCTCCCTTCCCTCCTCTCTTAAAAAAGATGATGTAGATGCTAATGCCAGATATATTCCCTGTTATAGTATATAGCTGAGTAAATTAACCCCTCTCCTGAGTCTGTCAATAAAACCAGAAAACATCCCCACCTCTGATTCCCAAAGAGCAGAGGAAATCACTTTCCTTGAGTATCTGCCATGAAATATACACTATGCTAGGTAGGTCCTTATACGTATCTCTAAATCAGCACTGTCCAATAGAACTTTCTGTGATGTTCTGCGTCTGTTGGTATCTAGTATAGTACTACCACTAGCCGTAAGTAGCTCCTGAGTCCTTGAGATGTGGTTAGTGAAACTAACGAACTGAATTTTTAATTTTACTTAATTTTAATTCATTTAAATTTAAACACACATATCTAGTGACTAACAAATTGGATAGTGCAGCCCTAATATTATGAAGCAGGAATATTTGTTCCTATTTAACAGATAGTGAACCTGAGGCTCAAAATTTTAAAAAAATTTTTAATGCCACCTGAATTGTAAGTAATTAAACCAGATTCAAAACTGAGCAGCAGAAAGTTTAGCAGAGTAGTAGGGTCAGATATATCAGGTATTACCCTAGCTCCACTACTTACAAGTTATAGAATCAAAGAAAAATAATTATAGTCTCTAGCACTCATTTTTATTATGTATAAAATGATAATGATCTCCTAATTTTGGACTCTTGTTGGAATTAATGGGAATAGAGCTATATACAGTGTGTGTGGTCTGTAATAGGGTTTCAACAACTATGTTTCTTCAGCATCCTAACCCCTCCCTCACGTGTAGAAGAGGTTGATACAGACTAAAGGAAATAACTGCAGGTTGGAAAGAGCATTTGGGAAATATAAAAGCAAGCAGGGAAACACCTATGAGCCTATGTGCTATTTTTTTAAGGTGCAAGCAGGAATGAAGGTTAGCAGGCAGGCAGGCAGGCAGGCAGACAGGAAGAGAAAGGAAGAAGCATCTTTATTTTAGTTTTATTTAGTTTTTCACACTGGTTGTCTCCCCCTGGGCCAGGGATTCAAACCCGGGGGTATGTGGCTTGCTCCTTCGGAGATGATTGACCTAACTGCTGCTCCACCAGGGCACGCTGCTTATGGTATCTTAATATAGACTATAGATGAGGGAAAGTATGAAACCATCGAAATACTTCCATTTATCTGGTTTGTTTTCTGCCCTTTTCTTGATGCTCTAAACATTAGCCAAGGCAGGGAACAAGGTATCAGTAATGTATTTTGAGACCCAGAAAGATAAGCTATTTTGGACAACAGAGGTTTGAGCTGGAAAGACAGGTAAGTTCAAATCCTGGTCTGCATACTTGCTGCATGCAATGGGAAAATCATTTCACACCTCTATATATTGACTTTTAATCTGTAGGACAGGATTTATAATATGCAGAGTGCCTGAGTAAAACAGATAATGGCAGTTATTTTGCTTTACGTTCTGTAGCACCCTCTAGTGGAGTGCACAAAAATAAGCATTGCATTTTCACCCTCCAAAGTGGTTTTATCTTCAGCGTGCACTAGACTCACCAGAAGAATTTGTTATAACAAAGCCAGCGAAACTCCACCAGCATAATTTCTGGTCAAGGCTGAGGTGGGCCCTGAGAATGTGAATTTATGACAACTTCCTAGGCAACAATAATGGTACTGGTATGTCTGAGAAACACGCTTTAAGAACTACTATTCTAAATCAGGCCCTCTGTGTGTGCACAGGCACACAGGTAAAGATGTTTCATAACCAAAAGAGGTATGATTTTTTTGTTGTTCCATTCTGATTATTAGGAATCAAAATCCATCAAATATGGACTCTGTGGGGAATAAAAGAATATTCATATAAAAGATATGGCACAACACCTAAAATAGAGAAAGCATGTAAAAAACTGAGGTTCACAGATCATAAATTATTTGCTCAGAGCTAGTAAGTAGTGGAATAGGGTTTAAAATTAGGTCTCAGACACCAAAGAAATAATAAAATTTTGGCAGTAGCGCTACAGCAAATAGAGTACAAACACATATCTAATAACAATTTCAAGAGAAAAAGAAGATCAATTTTCAACGCCAAGGTCCAAGTTTTTATCTGTCTTTACAGACCAGTCATCTGTATTTTTTAATTTAGGAGGGGCTGTGAGGATTTGAAAAGAAAATGTGCAGAAAAAGTCAGGATCTTCATCAGCATCAGTGTCTATGGTCATCAATTCTGACCAAAAATAAAGAGAAAGAAAAGAGGGGCGGATGTGGGAATTCTTTTTTAAGAAGGAAAATAACAGCACATCCTAGTGGAGCAGGGGTTAAGTCAATCACCTCTTAAGGATGCAAGCCACATATCCCTAGGTGCCAGTCCCAAGTCAGTAGGGAAACTACCAGTGTAAACAAGTAAGTGAAAATGCTTCTCCCTCCTCTCTCCTCCTGCCTGATTGCCTACTTGCCTTCATTCCTGCCTGCACCTTTCCTTAAAAAAAAAAAAAGCAAAGACATCAAGGAAAAACATTTGGATCCAAGGCCACAGCTCCCCAGCCTGGTAGGGTAATTTATAGAAGTTAATTTTTCCCTAGCAATGAAATATATGTGATTGCTCTAATTTGGAGAGTTCAGCAAATCAAAAAGTGGGCAGGAGAGAATGCGATCCCATAATTCCATGGACCAAACAGCCAATCCTTTGCTAGGATTTGGAGGCATCTAGTGGCAGACCTGAAAGGTATAAACCTCATCCAGAGACCTTTCTGGAAAATTAACTGAGTGTACTGGCCTGAAGGGCGTGGCACTTGGAGATCGGGACAAAAAGGTAAGTATCTCGCGGCCCACAGAAATTCAGAGTCCCTAGTGAAGGGGAAGTCTTGTCTTACCGAGATTTTTGTCAGGAAATTTTTGTGCTACAACTGTGTGCAACTCTTGAGGGAAGAGGAAATGAGGGGTGGGGTTCACTAGGGGCCAATTTAAGAAACTACTCCTAGGAACTGCTCATCTGGGAATGGGAGGATTTAGTTCTTGGCCACTGGTGGGCTATGGGTTAAAAGAGTATTTAAGCCCGGAGAAAAACAGAAGAAAGGTGTATGGTGGGGGGAAGTTGGGTCTAAAACTAAATCGATCGGGGCGGACTGAAATAGTTACAGCAAAGGCTCTATTTGTTACGGTCGCCTTGACTTACTTTCCTTTGCATTAGAAAAATGTTCAAACACATAAAGTAAAAAAGGTTCCGTATAGAATACCTGCACACGCGGACACATGAGCACACGCGGGTGCGCGCGTCCTCGCCTGGGACACACACCTGCCCCAACGCTAGGGGCGCAAGACTGCGCACACCCACCACCTCCGGCACCAGGAGAGCTGCTGCGCGCGCACATGCCGACCCCGAGGTCACGCGAGCTCGCCGTGCGCAAACACCACCTACGCACGGACCCGAACCCCACGTGCCTGCAACGTTCATCATCCCGACTCGCACACACATCGAAACCCCCACCTGCCTTTTTTTTTCCTTTATTCTGTGAGTTGCGCTAGCGGTTTGGGGGCGTGGCCTCAGGCTTGACCTCGCGCTTCCCCACTCGCGGGAACCTTAGCTCATTTCCGCCCATCCTGTTTCCGCAGGCCACGTAGACACTTCCTTTCCCAGTGGAAAAAAAAAAAAAAAAAGCCCAGAATGCTTCCATGCAGGAAAAAAAAAATCTCTGGTCTGGGGAACTCTGGGTCTTGAAAACAGGCCACGTGAACACCCTGCCCTATAGACTTATGACCCAACGGCTATCGCGCTGTTGGAAGGCGGGCTAAGTACCTAGGAGGGCAAACATCATTGGCCAGGAACGTGCACTAAAGCAGGAAAGTGATTGGTTTCCTTCCATGCCTTAACCGTGAAGAAGCAGGTTGCTAGCACCCGCCTTTACTGCAGCGTAGCGTCATTACTGACGTATGTGCTTCCGCCAATCATTTGGTTATGGAACATTCTAAAACTTAGACAAGACGATCGTGATTCGCTGCAGGCCCTAATCCCGCCTCCAGGGTGACGTGTCTGCCTATGGATATCAGTTGCCAGAGAAACCTGGCTTTACTATGGCGGTTGGAGGGACGGCAGTGATCACACGTCGGCTGCTGGAAAGAACTGGATTCTCGTTTCAGGTTTCGGGGTGGGGGTGGGGAAGAAAGGGTTGACGATTTCCTCTTTTCGTCGCGTTTATAGACAAGATTAACTAATGGCTTCACAATCGGGCAGAGCTTGATTTAAATTCCTGCTCGCCAACGCCCAGCTTGGGCTAGCGCCTGTTCTTTTCTGTGTCTCGGGTTTCCATGTTTGTAAAATGGTGATAATAGTATCTACCTCAAAGGCGTGTGCTGTATATTAGTGCGTATAAGGCAGTTGATACGAAGCCTGACTTCGAAAGATACTAGCGATTGTGAGGAGAAAAACTCGCGTAATAGAATGAGAAAAAAATAAATTGTGTAAATTCGTTCGTGATAGTGCTTTTCCTGCCTCTCAACTTAATCCTTAGGTGAAAATAGAGAGATTAGAGGTATATCTTTAACGATGAAATTATTTGTTATTTGAGAATTAACTCAAAATAGCGGGTATTGGAATTTTCCATATTGAAAAGTTTAAAAAGGGGGAGGGATGGAGAACGGGAGCGATCTGGAGAAGAACCACATGCAATGAGTAGGCCTTGTTTGGATTCTGATTCGAACACGCCAAATGTTTTTTTTTGTTTGTTTGGTTGGTTTTTTTAAGCTGTTTTAATCTCGGAAAATTTGGAAGCGACTTCCATATATTTTTTAAGGAATTGATGTCGATATTTGAGACGGTCTAATGGTTTTGTGATTGTTTTAAAATTGTCTGTCTTTAGCGATATATACGAAAATACGAATTAAATAATACAATTTTGAGATTGCCTTCAAAATTGGTTTATCATTAGGATTTGCTTCAAAATAATCTCAGCGGTATGAGGAATTGGAGAGGGTATAGATGAAATAGAATAGGCCCTAAATAGCCATTTAAGCTGAGTTATGGGCACATGGGCTTTCTTCAATTATTCTATCTTATTTGTTACGCATTTGAAATTTTCCATAATACGGAAAGTCAGCTATTCGGTGAGCTTGAAAAAAAATCGGAGTGCGGGGGAGCAGTGGGTGGGGTTATAGATGAAACAAGATGGCCTTCAGTTGGTAATTGTTGAAGCTGAATGATGGATTCATGTAGGTTTATAATTTTATTCCCTCTACTTTTTTATCCATTTGAAATTATCCTTAATTTTTTAAATTAAGCAAAATATTACTTGCAAAAATATCAAGATATATAATAAAGGAAATTTGAAAATTAACCACAAGAAAGGAAAAAGAAACACTTGTGCATTATTTTTCAACTTCGGTGTCCTTTTTGTGTGATAAAATACTTTTATTGATGGAGGAAAAAAAACCCATCATCTCATATTATTTTATGTCCTTTCCTGTCCCCTTGTTTGACCTTCTAGGCCATCATCAGAAAAGCTTAAGTTCGCTGTATAGAAAGGATCAGAAGATCTGATCCTGATTGCAGAACCTTCTCCGATTACAAAATTTTGGGTAAGTCCCCCCCACCCCCACCCCCACCCTCAGTTCTCAAACAAGATAATTCCACCTAACCGTCTTAACTGTTGAGGAATATTTTAAAGATTAATAAGCCTCTATCTGGGAAAGCACTCTATATTCTAAGAAGGGAATGATTGAGCTAAGTTCACTGGTGCTTAAGGTACAGAAAGTGCCTGAACTTCAGAGAGCTGAATAATTTTACATTTCTTAATAAAAGGTAACACACTTGATCCTCTGTAGCTATTACCATACATCCATATTTTTCTTTGTGGCATCCCATATGTAGCATAGTTTAGTGATTAAGAGCAAATACTTAATTTAAATGCTGACTCTGCCACTAATTAATTGATCCTGAGTAAAATAATCTGTCCCTAAATATCCTCATATGTAAAATAAAGATGTTAGTCCCTGCCTCATAGAATTGTTAGGGGATTACATGTAAAGTACCAGGACAGTACTTAGCACGTATAGGTGTTTGCTTTTATAATAATTATGGCTCTTTTAAGTCCTTCTGTTATATTCTGTTTTGTACGCACACACTTATACTTCTAAATGCCATGGATACCTGTTTTTGGAGTTGTAAAATTAATACTGTTGGTTTCTCTCCTGATTTTCCAGAAGCAGCAGTTACTTCTAGAACTGAATTCTGAAATTGTGACTTCTGGCTTATTCTAACAATCTAGAAAAGTTTTTGAGTGGTTGATCATATTTATTTATAAGGTAATTCTAGGAGCTATAGTTGTAATTAGCAAATGCACAGTATTCAGTGCTAACAGCTTTTATAACAATTTCTCCTGTTTCAGGCTCGTTTTTTTTTTTTTTCTGTTAAATGAAAAGGAAGACCCAGAAGAGAGAATTGATATAAATGTAACTGACTTGATATATATGCATTTAAAGGTTTATTCCAGCAAAATATAGATGTTATTCACACTCCCATACACAAAGATGTTATCATTTGAGGTTTGCATTCCTGAATGGCCCATCACTTGGATGTGGAGATGAAGGAAGCCTTTTCAGTCTTTTGGTAATTTCCTTTTCTCGTGGAATCACTAATACTTTTCTTCTTTTCCCTTCTGAAAGCTAGTTTGTGCGGGGAGACACACTACCCTGGAAGAAGAGATGGCAGTAGATGGTTAGGCACAAAACTCTTTTACATGAGGCCATTTGGAAAATGATTAAGGGCTAAAGGAAGGGAGGTGGACTGTTGGGCCAATAGGAACTCTAGAGAAAGCCTCAAAGAGGAAAAGGACCTTGACCTGGGCTTCTGAGGATGGGCAAAACCTAGGAGGAGGGAGTGAAACGGGTTTGAAATGCCTACAAAGTATATAATACGTGGTGATAATTAGCTGATAGGTCCAGCTCTGTGAAGGCCAGAGTTACAAGTAGATTTTTTTCAATCGCTGTGAATTTTAAATATCTATGTTTTTAGTTACATAAGGGATAAGTGACTGCATTCTCCTTGTAAAATAACAAAGTAGGCTCACATTTTTCTTTTCTTATCACCTCTTGTTCTCTTATTCTCCCCAGAGTTAACTAACCACTACTGCCGGTTTCTAGATTTCTAAATTATATACCTGTTTTAAAAATGTATATACCTGTTTTAAAAATGTGTATGGAGATAGATATAGATATAGATATATATTGCTGTTTCGTGGGAGTTTTTTTATACATAAAAGATATAACCCTATAGGTATTGTTTTGCATCTTGCTAATTGTATTCAACAAATTGTCTTGAATCTCTTCATGTCCATAGTTCTACTTGATTTCTTTTACGCTAGCATGATGTTTATTATGTATAGATCACATTTTATTTTGCAAAATCACTATAGCTGTATCCAATATCCTTGAAACCCATATATTTACAAGTGTTATTTTAAGACAACATTTATATCTGTGATAATTAAACTAACGTGATACTGATATGAAAACCGACATCATTGTGACAGAACAGATGACTAGAAACAATTGATAGCTTTAAAAACTGAATAATCAAAAATCATCAGAAGGAAAGTACCTTAAAAGACCCATATACATCTCTAGGGATTTAGAATGATAGAGCAAGCTTGTCAAAGCAGTGGGGGAAAGGGTGACCGCTTCAATAATTAGGAAAATTAGTTACATATTTGGAAGAAACCATAAAACTACCAAGACGTAATATAGGAAATGGATTTTCTCCTAATTGATTTGGGAACATTTCCCCTAGGCATGACATAAATGCCGAAGTTCACAGAGGAAAAGCTTTGCACATTTGATTTTGATGTTCACATGGAGAGACAGACCTATTAGGGGAAAAATGAGTTTGGAAAAACTAGCTCTGACATAGCAAAAAAACTTGTATTTAATCTTTAAAAATGAGAGGCAAACAGCCCAGTAGAAAAGGGGACAAAGGTTTTCACATAAGAAAACGGTACATGTGAATGTATGGAAAGACAGGCGCACTTAGAAGGAAAAAGAGAGCTGGGGAAAAATATCTCCAACATAACAAAAATACCCCAATATTTAATTATTAAAAATAAGTAAACATACCCCCAAAATTAATAAGTGGAGTGTGTGCCCTTGTGACTCAAGTGGCTGAGCTCTGGCATGCGAACCATGTAGAGCCCAAGGACCTGGGTGAAAAATGAAAATAAAAGATGCTTCTTCCTTAAAATTCTGTTTCCTCCTGTCCCTTCCTTAAAATAAATAGCAAACAACCCTAGTAGAAAAGGAGACAAATATTCACATGAGAAAAAGGTATATGTGAATGTGTAGAAAAGTGCTCAGTATTATCAAATAAAAATATCTTGTTACATGTTAAAATAAGTTTCTTTCAAAAAGGTGTTTATCCTATGTGGGTGAATAAACTTGCTAGGAGTACAAATTAATTCTTTACAAATTGAATTTGCCTCTATCATCAAAATTGTAAATAATCAAATCCTTTAAACAGTTTAATTTGTAAGAATATCCTTCAGAAATATCTAGTGCTCTATCTGTATATGGATGTCTGTTACAGCATTTATATATTTTGGTACTTTTAAGATATGTGAAGTAAAAAATTCTCAAATGGTGCCACAAAATCAGTTACATGGGGGAAATAATAGAGATTTTTTGGTCCTTAAATTCTGGGTTAAGGAATTAAAATGTAAACAAATCCTTAAAATATACTCTTATTTTTAAAGAAAAAAATATACATTTCATCACTAAAACCTTTTAAAATCTTAAGATATTTTAAATACACTAGGAAATGTTTGTCAATAGAAAATTATGATGAACTCCTTTAAATGTTAAGGTCACTAAAAACCAACTCAAAATGGGCAGAGGACAAGTTAAAACAAATTGCTAGTCAATATATTTTTAAATGGTAAGAAATCAAATGCAGATTAACTAAACCTGCTGTATCAAATTCACAGAGGTTTTGAAATGAGACTAATCACTGGTGACTAGAGTATGACTCATTGAGACTTTTTTTTAAACGGATTTGAAAATTGGCCACATCTTTTAGGGGTGTAGTTTGTCAATGCATTAAGTGTTAACTCATTACTCTTGACTGTTAAATCTGCTGGGAATCTTAAATGAGCAAAACATGTTGTAATTGGGTAAATTAAAGGAGTAGTTAAAGTATTCTGGGGGAATATTATACAGCTCTCAAAAGGGAGGCATAGTATAACCTTACATTTCAAAATAACTTGTAGTAGCAGAACTTTGTGGACCAAGGCAAAATTTAAGATACTCAGCTCAGTGTAACCAATGTGAGCTCAATTCTGTTTAAATGAGTATGCAGATTGAAGATAGAAAACTAAGGAAAACCTACAAATGTGGCTGGCTTAACCAAAGAACTGGTCAGTAGGGAACAAGTGAGGAAAAAATGACATCCCTAATCTGTGCCTCCTTTTTCTCCATGTGTCGTCACCTCCCCTCTTTGATACAGTATTGTTTGCCCAGCAGGGACCCAAAAGATGCAAGATAGGTGTAACACAAGACAAATGGAAAATGAGTGATGTTCCATAAGCAAAACTTGTCATTTCACTCTGGACTTCCTAGGCTATTAGAGATGAGAAAGGAACATGAGATTTAAGAGGAAGTGGATTTTGTGGTGCTGAGATGGACATGAAAGGAACTGTGATAGGAGCAGAGCAGGTACACTCAGCATTGTTAATAAACCTTGAAACTCAAGATAGATACTGGCAGACTGAAAGTTGAAAGCTGGGACCAAAAGTATATGGTGCCAACGTTTTAAATGAAGATGCAAGTCTGACCAGTCCGTGGAGCAGTCTAAGCTGGAAAGGGGATGTTCAGGGATCAGAGTAAAGCTACCCATCTGTATTGCAAGCAGGAACCAAACATGAAAGGGATGGTTAGTGATAGTTGCTTGATCTGTGGGAAACATGAAAAAGAATTTTTTAAGGTGCAGGTAGGAAGAGAGGAGGAAGAAGGATTTCATTTAGTTGTACATAATTGGTTGTATTCCCTGGCCTGGAGTTCAAGCCTGAGTCCTTGGGATGTGTATGGGCTACACTTCTGTCAGAGGTGGCTGACCATGACCAGTTTTTTACACTAATGATAGAAGTTGCAGAGAGACTGACCCATTTAATGGAAACTAGGTATAACTAGTATTATGCGTAAATATCTGTAGTCAAACCGAGGGTATATATACATAGGTTGAGCGCTCGTTCTCAAGTTCCTCATTACTAGAATTACTGATGGCCAATGTGACCTCAAATATAGTTCCTGTCCAACCTAACTACTTCCATGTGTCTTACAGCCTGGTGGGACTGAAACTCTTGCTTTCTTTGGCGGATATTTTAGCTCTCCCCTTGTGCGGAAGAGCTGTACTATATCATCCCTGAAGTGGGCTTTCTGTATTCACCTATGTTAAGCTAAATTCTCTGATGTCCTCAGCTAGTGTGTCCCCTCTATCCCAGTCACAGTGGATTTTTTTTTTTTCAGAAACCTTATTTTGTAAGCACGATTGCTTACAAAATGCCATGACACATTAGCCAGAATGGTTTTTGATCCCCAGAGGGCCACTGTCTACTCACAGATTCTGATGCTCTTTGAGACTGCCTTTGCCCTCTAATTTCTACTCAGAGCTTGGTGTCCTTTCAGTTAGATGATGTTCCCTTAGTAGAAGCATCAGCACCCAGGCTAGCTCTCCCGTAATCATTAACTCCCCCCCCACCCAATTGGGAGCTTTTCTAACTTTTCTTAACCAGTTGTTTCCCCCTCGGGGCTTCCCTGATCTGCCCATATTATCTCAAGGGCTAGGGATTGGCTAAAGGGCTTTTTCAGTAGGCGAAAGTTGTTACCAGAGAAACCCAGTTTAAGGCTGGCCCACCATCATTCCTTATTCTTTCCCAGAGGTTACCTTAATTTTGACCATCTGATGTTTGTCCATCTAGGTTCTTTAATATGCATGTATACATCATGGTTGAAAACATAAGATGAATCACAGTGTTCATGAGAACTGTCTGAAACTGATGCTTATTTCCCTACCTGTGCTGTATTTGGGATCCTATTGCATATATTATACAGCCTGCCTGCCTAATAATATTGAACATCTTCCCATATCAGTACGTGGATATCTGCTTAATTCGTTTGAATGGTCTTCCATAGTGTGCATACGTAATTTATATTACCATGTAGCTATTGAAGAATATGTGGGTGTTTATATTTCAGTATTATAAACACCACTGCAGTGAACATAACATCTGGGTATCCATGGTCTCCTGTGCAGGTATTCCTGCAAAGTACTGCGCTAACTCAAGCCATGTGGCACATAGGAAAGAATCAACAAGACCCTGTAAGAGCTAAGGGCAGCCCCGCCCCCCAACCTGTAGTTGAGAGAGGCTAAGAGAATTTACGTGTCTTGTCCAAGGCCTCACAACTCAAATGGTAGAGCCTAATTGAAAAGGTTTATGTAGCAAGTTGAAGTCGTGTTTTCTGACAGCATAAATGTAAACCATGTGTTTATAAGTTCGATTACTTTTTCTTTTCCTTCTATTACTTCACAAAAGTTCATCTTCATTGCAGATAACTACTTTGCATTCTAGGTTGTGTCTCCCACCTCATCCTTCCAAGCCATCCCAGAAGATCTACAGGATTCCATCTGGGAAACTAGGAGTTCTTGGAACAGATAGAAGGAAGATTATGTAAGTCAAAGAAATTGCTTCGTGTGTCACACCATAAGAAACATGGAACACTATTCTGTCTTTATTTTACCCCTTCTGCTGCATTTTACACTGTAGATTATACCTTTCCCTTCTTGAAACACTACTTACTTGGTTTCCAAAATAATGTTCTAAATTTTCTATGACTTCTCTATTTTTGTTTTATTTGTGGTCTCTCTCTGCTCACCCTTTAAATGTTCTTTTTTAGATTTTTTTTCCCAGAATTCCATATTTGGTTTGGTTTTTCTACCTTTATTCTCCATGAATGATCTCATTGGTTCTCAGTGTCCATTACCAGCTATTTGATTGACCACTTTCAGATCTCCATTTCTGACTCACCTGAACTTTAAGGTGCTATCTTTAACTGCATACCTCACAATTAATAGATCCTGTACTGAACTGCTCTCCTCTCCAAGCCATTTCCTTCTCTGAATGCAGTCTCATTTGATGCTAATACTAATAACCTCATCACCCAGCTTCAAAACCTGGGAATCATCACTGCCTTTTCCCTTACCAATTTATCACCTCCTACAAAAAGCTGTCACTGAAAGTGGTGTCCAGTACCATTTCCTGTTTGCTCCAAAATAGTCTGTGCCTCTATGATTTTACCAAGCATGTTTGTTTGTTTAGCACTAGCATAGTATCTGCCAAAAGGAGATAGATAATCATATATGACAAGACTAAATAGATTAATGAACGATCTGTTTTCTATTATTGCCAGTTCCCTACTACCACTAAAAATCAATGCTTTTATTAATTTATCAGTCAGGGCTAAAATTGCTGAGTTACCTTTGACTCTTCCCTCTTGTCCATGAACCAGGATCTGTGTTTAGTTTCTCTTGACTGTGATCACACCCTAGTTTTAGTTCTACCTGGACTTACACAAGAACTTTTACTCTCAGTCAGTTTTCCACCAGTCAACTAAATTGATCTCACTTCTTTCATCTTGCCATTTTTCCTGCTTAAAAATCTTGGATTTCCATTCCACTACTCTTCGCAGTTTCTTTCCTATTTGATTCATTTTTTTCTCCAAAAGTATATTCCTGTCATTTGAGTGACATCACAAAACTAATTTATGGGCAGACTTAATGAAAGACTATGTGGACTGAGATTTGTGGGTGGCAGTGAAGGTCAAAGAGAGGAAAGAAGTAGAAAGTCAATTACAAATCATCCTGAAATAGGATTTGAAATCCAGATTCCAGGAGAGTAGCACGTGTTGCTCTTTGATGGACCTTTATGAAGCATGGTCTAGTGTTAAAGGTCACCACAGAAAGCAACAAAATGAAATGCTTTATATATTACAGTGGTTGGAATAAAAACAGGGTTGAATGAGTTCCAGAAAGCAGGGTTCTCAAACTCGTGGACAACAATCTGAAGAAGAAGACAACTTTAAAAAACCAACTCGAAGCAACATGCAGAGAAGTAAGATGAGAGGGGCGTCCTCAGGAAAGAAGACGGCTGGTCCACAGCAGAAGAACCTGGAATCGGCTCTCCCAGGAAGATGGGGGGGTCGCTCTGCAGAGAACCCCCCTTCAGGATCCGCAAGGAAGACAAGGAAGAACAAGCAGAAGGCTCCTGGAAATGGCGGAGAGGGTGGCAGTACCAGCGAAGCACCTCAGCCACCTCGGAAGAAAAGGGCCCGGGCAGACCCCACTGTTGAAAGCGAAGAAGCATTTAAGAATAGAATGGAAGTTAAAGTGAAGATCCCTGAAGAATTAAAACCATGGCTTGTTGAGGACTGGGACTTAGTTACCAGGCAGAAGCAGCTGTTCCAACTTCCTGCTAAGAAAAATGTTGATGCCATCTTGGAGGAATATGCAAATTGTAAGAAATCACAGGGAAATGTTGATAATAAGGAGTATGCAGTTAATGAGGTTGTGGCAGGGATAAAAGAATATTTCAATGTGATGTTGGGCACTCAGCTGCTCTACAAATTTGAGAGGCCCCAATATGCTGAAATCCTCTTGGCTCACCCTGATGCGCCTATGTCCCAGGTTTATGGGGCCCCCCACCTACTGAGATTGTTTGTAAGAATTGGAGCAATGCTGGCATATACGCCCCTTGATGAAAAGAGCCTTGCATTATTGTTGGGCTACTTGCATGATTTCCTGAAGTATCTGGCAAAGAATACAGCGTCTCTCTTTACTGCCAGTGATTATAAAGTGGCTTCAGCTGAGTACCACCGCAAAGCCCTGTGAGGGTCTACTGGCCACTCACTAAACATCTGGTATCTGTAAACACTCTTTTTGTTTTTAGTCTTTTTCTTGTATAATTGATGTTCTTTAAAATTGTTAATGTATAACAGGGCTTATGTTTCAGTTTTTGTTTCATTTTAAACAGAAAATAAAAGGAGTGCAAGCTCCTTTCTCATTTCAAAGTTGCTACCAGTGTGCGCAGTAATTAGACAAACATTCAGTAGCACATTTTATTGCCTAGTTGACAACATTGCTTGAATGCTGGTGGTTCTATCCCTTTGACACTACACAGTTTCTAATATGTGTTAATGCTCCGTGACAAAATGCCCTGATTCCTAGTGCCAAAGGTTCAACTTAATGTATATACCCGAAAACCCATGCATTTGTGCTTTTTTTTTTTTATGGTGCTTGAAGTAAAACAGCCCATCCTCTGCAAGTCCATCTATGTTGTTCCTTAGGCATTCTATCTTTGCTCAAGTTGTTGAAGGATGGTGATTTGTTTCATGGTTTTTGTATTTGAGTCTGATGCACGTTCTAACATGATAGAGGCAATGCATTATTGTGTAGCCACGGTTTTCTGGAGAAGTTGATATTTTAGGAATTGTATTTCAGATCTTAAATAAAATTTGTTTCTAAATTTCAAAGCAAGTAATTTGTACAGTGTGCCTTTCATTTATTGAAGCTGACAAGTCAGCAGGCTGGGGAAAGATCTCAGTGGTATCAGAGAGTTCTGACCCCTCCTGAACTGCTTATTTTCTGTTGGGTGTGACAGCCAGAAGTATGTCCTGTCACTGCTGCGGCTGGAATTGCTTCCTAGTGATGCTTTTAAATCGCCAACATGCTCTTTGCCCCTGTGAGTTGGACTGGTATAGGACGTTGAGTGGGTACTGTAACAGTCCCTTATGCTTACGCAGAACTGTCTTCCCATCAGAGGACACGTGGGCAACCACCTTCAATATCACATCTATAGGAAATACTTGTAGATTTGGGGCCAAAAAAGCAGCTTCCCCTGGTTCCAACACCAATATGTTCCCTCTGTGTAATTCCTTGGACATAATAGTAATGCTAGATAAGGGGGTCTGGAGAGAGAGGGATATAGTGTTAAGAGACCTCTGCTTATAGACCCATCTTAGATGGAAATTTCCCATTCAAACCAAGTTTTGTTTCATGACAGCATTTTCTACCACAGTGAAAAAAAAAACATTCCCTGGTTACTGCAGAAATTTTGCAAAACACAAAGAGTAAGTATGCAAATGATAATCCTGCATCAATGAGGGGCCCAGCAGGGAATAAACGGAATTTAAAATGGTTGACTTAAGGAAGAGTTTGTTAAAGAATCTTCTTCCAAGTGCCAGCAGAGGAGTACGATCATAAGTGTGGGTTTGTAAGGGCTGCCACATCAAAGAACCACAGACAAGTGACTTAAACAACAGAAATGTATTTTCTCATAGTTCTGGAGGCTGGAAGACAGATCAAGGTGTCTGCTGGGTAGATTTATTCTGAGGCCTGCTCCTAGGCTTGTAGATTAGCACCACCCTCTCCCTGAAAAGGCTTCACTAGGGCTTTTCCTCTACCTGCCAGCCCTAATCTTTCCTTCAAAGGATGCTGGTCATTTTTGACTGGCTTACCCTAAGACCTCACTTTAATGGCCTCTGTAAGGATTCTGTCTTCAAATACAGCCACATTCAAATACAGTCACATTCTAGTGACTAACGTAGGAGTTTGCATGTGACACAGCATTACTCAATGCAGAGGAGTTAAGGGTAGGGAGCAGGGTGAGGGAAGGAGGGACCGGAAGTGGGAGCTGAGGAGGGGGTGGAGAAGAGATGGCATTTACTGGAGCTGTGGACAGCTGTGGAAAAACCCACCTAATGGCAACTATGGATACAATCAGCTCACAGAACCCTCCGAGAGTATCCTGGATGGGGGAAGAGTCCTTGACCTCACTCTTCCCTCCCTCTCCTGCTGGTATTTCCCTTTGGACAACCTAGATGCCAAAGGACCAAGAAAAAAAGACTTTATTGCAGTCTGTAGTGATCACCCTGGAAGACACAGCAGGGATCTGTGGGGTTGGGCACAAATGGGAGACTTTACCACACACGAACCTGAAATAACTATAATCAGACTTCGCCATATATTCTTGGTGACAGTGTCTTCTGTGGGACCAAGGGTCTGGCCAACTAGATGATTTCTTAAAAATTCATTCAGAGGACAGTTGTGAAATAGCTCTTGACAATCAGGAAATAGTTATAAGGGTCTGTTTCATTTGTTATTTATTAAACTTTGAATAAGAAGCCTAGCAAACATGAATCTTAGCTCACTTGGGTATGTTAGAAATGCACATTTTAAAATTGTTTTTAAATGAACTAAGATCCAGCTGTAGTATGTTAGTGGGATAGCTACTGCAGTTACTATTGGGGATTCCCCATCTCAGGGGTACAAACATCCTCTGGTCATATCTAGCACTGAAGAGATCCCCACTGTCATCAGACATCTGTCCACACATGGTTAGAGGTAAGATGCTTATTTACTGAATTGACACAGTGTCTTCACATTCCTTGTCCCTGCTGCTTCTATCCAGTCCCCTGGGCAGGGGAATCTGACAAGACTAGGTTCTCAGCTTCCCTGAACCCACTACAATCTCCCTGGAAATCTGCAAGAAATGGGAGGAGAGAAAAACATAAGAACATAATGCATATGCTCGTATCAATGATTAGTAATTCAGTATTTCCCAGTTAATTCATGGGTGGTATCTTTATTTTAGCCGATTTTTTTAAGGAAAGGTACAAGCAGGAATGAAAGCAAGTGGGCAGACAGGCAAGCAGGCAGGCAGGAAGAGTGGGGAAAGAGCAATTTTATTTCCATTTAGTTGTTCACACTGGTTGTTTCCCCATAGACCCAGAACTTGAACTGAGGGGTATATTAACCACTACTCCACCTCTTTCGGAGGTAACTGATCTAACATCTACTCCACCAGGACGCACCTGTTCTTTTTTTTCTAACAACACTTGTGGAATATTCAGGAGAGGCCTAAAGTACCTTATTAGGATTTAAACCAGGCCATCTTGTTGATTAAAGGACATTATAAATAAATGTATCCAAACTGTTAGCCAAATATTTGATGTAGCAAGTTTCTCTATTATGACGCTACACAGGTGATGCAGCTTCATCTTGCCATCTAGATGACTAAATGGCTTCTCTTCTAAAGCTGAAGGGTGGTTTGTTTACATATTTTTAACTTTTTTATTAAAGTGATATTGCATTATAACAAATTTAACTGCATTATTATAAATCAACATCTGAATATACTACATTTAAGTTCACACTAACAGTCCAATTCCATCATCCTTCACCATATAATTTACCCCTCTGACCTGATTTACCCACCCCCTACCACTTTCTGAAGGGTGATTCTGAAGGTATTTTTTACCCCATGGGTTCATAATAAATAGCTATTATAATTGATTTATTATTTTCACCAATATCATTGCCATCAACATAAATAAGCCTGTTATCCCTTCAGGAGAATATATGTGGATTGGTATGGAAATATGGTGCAAAGTAACTCTCATGACTGAAAAGTCAGAAAAGTAGCCATTAAAGACAAGCCTTGTCTTGCCTAAGAAATTTCTGCCACAGAATAAGTGTTTAAAAACTATAATTCCCTCTACTCTCTCCCTTCCAAAAAGGAACAGATGAGGAATATATTCCTAAAATCCTTGGTTCTCAACCTGACGTCCCCAGACTCAATGGTCTTTAAAAATACCATTAAGAATTGAAGAGCTCTTTTCTCATCTTTCCTCTTATTTCTTTTTTTCTAATTCATTAATTCATTATGAAGGTAACACTTAGCTGAGCTTTCTCTAGATTCAAATGAGAACATATATTTAAAGTTCATCATGAACTATGAACTATAATAATAATGGTTAGTGTGCCCTGGTGGAGTAGTAGTTTGGTCAGCTGCCTTTGGCTGAGACACATATCCCAAGGACCAAGGTTCAAGCCCCGGGGCCAGGTGAAAACCAAGGTGAACAACTAACTAAAAATAAAGTGCTTCTTCCTTCTCTCTTCCTGCCTGCATCGTTTCTTTAAAAAAAAAAAGGCTGTGCTCTCCTGCACAGCCTCCTTCCAGCACTTTGAGAAGCACTCTAACATTTTTGTCCCCCAATACTTTGGGAATGCACAAACCCCGATACAGCTACCTCTCCTTTGCTCCCAGGCATCACCACAGCCATATTCTCTAGCCTTTATAGTTTGCTTACATTTCTGCAAATGCCAATCATCAGAAGTTGTATATTTTTTTGGAAAAAAGTATATGTACATACATAATCTGCATAAGGAGGAAGATAAAAACTATAATCTAGATTTTGTTAGAATAAAATATAAATTTAGATAAACAATGTAGAACAATCTTGAGACCTAAACAATTAGAATGTAAATTCCAAAGAAAACTCCATTGGTCCAACAGCAAACAGGAGGTGCACCCCTGTGGCTCAGGTAGCTGAGGCTGAGTTATAGGCCATGCAATGCGTACAGAAAACAGAAAATAACATAATGTAGAATATATCTGCAGTGTGCCCTGGTGGCTTAGGGGTTAAGTCCGTGGCCTCTAACCAGCATAGTTCACGTACAACCCAAGGACCCAAGTTCATGCCCCAGGGCCTAGGGGAACAACCAAGATAAACAACTAAAACAAATGCTTCTTTCTCCTTTCTGCCTGCCAGCCTACACAGCTTCATTCCTTCCTAAACCTTTCCTTTAAATGTGCGTGACTCATCATAATACATGTAAATGGATTAAGCTCACAGTAAGAGAAGACCTCAGCCCATGGATTTTTTTCAGACACAGAATCCAGTTTCATGCTGCTACTCAGAGGTACTCTTATAATTATCCAGAAAAGTTCAAAATAAAGGGACAGAGGTGAAGAAAGCAGGTGGAGTACAAAACGCAAAAACAGTATTCACCAACAGGAGCATCACAAACAGCATACCAAGCAGATGTAGTCACTATATTGAACTGCAAGAACTACTAGTGAGAGGTAATCAGGATGCAACGTTACTTTTGTTTAATACTGTACATTTAATTTTCCCAGGCCTGATGGCTTTGCTACTCACTCTATAGAACCCTATGATCACTTTAAATCACAAAATGGGCTTCAAGTCAGTGAATACAATCCGCATTCCCAAATAAAAAAGGACCCTCTGAACTGTTTAAGAGTTAAACCGCTCCTTCCTCTGCTAGCAACAACTTCAAGGGGACTTCCCACTTTTGGGGGAAGGGATTTCCTCTGTTTCCCCCTCCTCCTAAGTTTGCTAATTTTGACTTCCATCCTGTTTGGGGATTCAGAGAGGGTATAAGCAGAAAGTTCTTAACTGGACATGTGGCAAGTTGGTGTATGCTCTCTGGGTGTAGATGCTCTTTAAATCTGACTCTACTCTCATCTGAGGCTTCCCTACTGGATCAGGGGCCACACAATCTTTTGCTGTTTCCCCTTCAGCTCTGGGTCTTTCAGTTGTCCATTCCATACAATTTATCTGGTAGAATCCATAACACTCCCAAAGATCTTGTTCTCTTTGGCAAACCCCTTAATACCAAGCAGCTTGCTCTCCTGCACAGCCCACTTCCAGTACTTTGAGAAGCACTCAAACATTTTTGACCCCCAAAACTTTAGAAATGCACAAACCCCGATACAGCTACCTCTCCTTTGCTCCCAGGCATCACCACAGCCATATTCTCTAGCCCATAAATTTCTCATGCTGGAGTCTGATCTCATTTCACTGTGGCGCCAAACTTCAGGAGATACTTAACTCCAGGGGGTTCAGTTGAAGCCTAGGGGTGAAGAAAGCACCTCAACTCTTCTTCCTTTAGAAGCCCATTCCAAAGAAATCCTCAAAAAAATTCCTTCTCCATATCTCTCCTCTCTTGGCCCTTTTAATCCTCCTTGTAAGTTTCAGAGCTGCTTCATTATTGTCCTTGAAAACCTAGCTTTTGAATTTCATATCTATTAACTCTTGGCATATAAAAGGAATCTTCCAATTTAATATCCTGTCATGCAGACTTAAATCAGTCAATGCCCCCATCCTAGAAGGTCACCATCTAAAGTTAAAAAATATATATTTACACCCCCTCCCTGTCACAGTTCTTGAACCCAAGTTCGTGGATTTCATAGCATGCACCTTAGCCGCCTAAGCAACAGAAGAGGGGTAAAATATTTTTAAAATAGAATATGGGCTTTGGAGTGTAAAGAACCTAGGTTATGATATAAGCTGCAACTTTCTAGATTCAGGACCTTGGAAAATATACTTAACCTCTCCAAATTGTTTCTTACTCTTTTTTTTTTTTTTAAGGAAAGGTGCAGGCAGGAATGAAGGCGAGTAGGCAGGCAGGCAGGAAGAGAGCGCAGGAATAAATACTTTATTATATTTAGTTGTTCATCTTACTTGTTCCCCAAGATGTAGGTGTTGAATCCCAGTCCTTGGGATGTATGTGGACTATGAGGTGGCAAACTAATCCACTACATGACCAGGATGCCCCAGATTCTTCTTCACTTGAGGGAAATAATATATCCTACTTCATAGAATTTTTATGGGCATTAAAGAGAAAACCACCCAAGTGCCATCCCCAGTTTTTTTTTTTTTTAAGAGTCTCGCTCCTTGCTATGAAACAAGCCACAGAAGGGTGTGTGACCACTAACACCCAAAGAAATCATTATATCAGAAGAAGAGGGACCTGGCTCCCACATAATTGACTCCCCCACCACACAGACATATGCTGGACAAAACACACACACACACTCTCAACACTAAACGTTGAGATGCCACCTCTAGAGGGAGAAGTGGCTGAGCCACCCAAGAAAAGGTCCCAGGGGTACTGAATGAATGGAGCACAGCTCATTTCACCTCTACCTTGTCAGTGCCAAGCTGAGCTGCTTAAGTGATCAGTTCTCACTCTGATGAGCAAGCTGGGTGATTCTCTGGCCAAAAAAGAAGAAAACCCTCAAGGTAAAGAGTGTAAACTCCACAATATCTTGCTTGGGGATGCTGATCTCTCAGGACTTTGTTCCTTCCATTATTGGCAAAAAATCTGGGTTGCTTGTCAAAAGAAAACGAGGGAGTTTATCTCAAAATGCAGTGCATCTTAGCAGAATTCCATGTGGGTCATTGGAACTTCTCTTCCATGATTAGACTAACACAAAAGGAGGGAGTCAAGGAATGCTCAGTATAGGCTGGTCGTATTTCCTTGGGACAAAAATGGAACACTGGGATGGCAAAAACAGGACAGGGCTATGCGCTGGTGACTAAGGACAGGGCAGGAGGTGGAGTGATCTGTGCAGGAGCAAAGCAGCCAGGCCGGCAACAAGTAAGTACTATGAGATATTGATCATAGTAATGATACGTGGTCCTGCAGGACTTCATACAAATGACCAGAGCCAGCGTAAGCAATTTTGGCACCTTAGGTGACAAGCAAATTTGGTGCCCATGTAAACCCCACTGTTGCCTAAAATACAGGCCACTTTAACCATCCCAGTGCCAGAAAGATCAATAACTGGCCTGTGTCAGAAATGCCCAATAACCTCCACGGTGCCAGAAATAACTCCCATAGTGCCAGAAATAACCCAATAGTACTTAACTACAAATGAACCACACTGCCAGGTCCTGCTCCCTTTGAAGAAACAGGTGTATGAGCAGTGAGAGAAAACCTCTTCCTGAAGTTCCTGTTTCCTCAGAGAGGGTGGGAACAGCAGTACTGGCAGCAGCCCACCACAGTCAGTGCCGGCAATGGCCGTCTTTAATGCAGGACAAAAAGAGCAACTGCCTTGGGGACCCCTCAACACACTGGGCTGGATGCAGCTCAACTGCCCCTTTTGCCCCACATTTAAAGATAGTCCTGGTTTATTAAAAACAAGACAAAACTGCCATTTATATTGCATGATGGGATGGTCGGGAAGTATGAGGGAAAAAAACAGTACTGTCCTATTTAAAATGGTATGTATGGTCAGCCTAGCTCAGGATATGCCAAATACAATCCTGGAACTAGTTGACAGGGTTGTTCCTGGCTCCAAAAAGTCTAAGGACACAAAAGGAGGAGGCAAGTCTAGGCTTGCCCCCTTAAACAGGCTATTTCCCGAACTACTCCATGAGAAGCAACAGCCTTTCATCTTTATCTTGCCAGAGGGAACATATTTTAAAAAGACAGTTTACCTGTACTCCAGTTTCGGGAACATACCTTACCCACATGGGCTTATTGAAGGAACTGGGCCAGATGCCAAACTAGAAGCCTGACCTCTGGAAAACCTCCATCATCAAAAGCTGGAAGCCTTCTTTAACATCGATGCCGGAGTTGGAGCATCAACCAAAAAGGGCGAGCAGCCTGATATCACGTTCCAGCTAAGAACCCTGAATGAAACAAAGCTGAGGGTAGTGAGAGAAGATGAATTATTAGGAGTATGTGGATTTATGAGAAGCCTCTTTGCCAAATATAAGCTGTCTACCAAACAATGAAGTGACATGCATGCACTGCACCGGCTTCAACCCCACACTACCGCCTTAATTTTGCTAATTACTGCTTTGTAGAGGGTTCAGTGCTGAATAGAGGGAGACTCATCCAGGAAAAAAAAAAGCCAACCCAAAACGCTAACCATTCATCTGGCCTTTAGTGGGCACTCAAGTAAATTATTAGTTCACTTTCCCCCCTGCTTTTTTCCTTCACTGAAAAGCCTACCTTTGGTGCACTCCACCAAAAAGAGCATTTGCAAAAGTAGCAAGGGTATGATCTCCAGTGCCTTTTCTGTATTCCAGAAAAAGCTGTCTGGTGTATACAGTACAGAAAAAAAGAATATTAACATGCCATTCTCACTTGGGGAGTTATCTGATAAGTAGACATTGAAGAAAGGGCATATAATCGTCATTTAACTAGTTCATGTGTTTTCCTGAATCTTAATTTTAGCTTCTAGGTGAAAAATCAAAGCATTGGTACTTAAGAGTGCTAGAACTTTAGAGAGTTCCAGCACCAAACTCATCAATAGTTATAGGACCTGGTACGATCCTTCCCCTCTTCTCACTTTACCTAACAAAGATGGTTAAGGAGGTGATATTATTTAATATATGGGAGACACTACACGATCTGCATAACATTTTATATAACCTCATAATACTCCTAAAAGGAAGTAAGGTAGTTAACCTCATTTTAGAACAGGGTCACAGAGGCCAAGGATAGCTAAGTGACTTGAACCCAGTTAGTCAAGCTCTTACTATACTATTATGCTTCTCTGAAAAACAGTGGTTATTGAGAAATGTGAAACTTGAGATTTCATCTGTGGAAGCACCCTCACGAATTTCATCTCAGGCCCTCCTAGAAGCAGATGCCAAGACAATATCAGACATACAAGAAATTTACTGGGAACAGCCAGTGTGAACAATTAAATAAAAATAAAATAAAACAAAATGGTTCTTCCTCCTCGCTTCCTGCCTGCCTGCCTACTCACCTTCATGCCTGCTTGTACCTTTCCTTTAAAAAAAAATTCTTAGCCCTTATACACACACATACATTTAAAAAAAAAAGGAATTTACTGGAATAAGCACCTGTGAAAAGTAAAAGGGAAAGGAGCAGGGGGAGATGGAGAGCCTTGAGAAGTTCGTGCATATCTCACACCTATAAAAGGAGAAGGAAGGAGGATTAGGCAAGAAGAGACTTAGATTGCAGTGCAGTAATGAGAACATCTGGTCCAGGCTAACAGGGAGTGCTGGCAAAAATGAGAGGAGCTCTCCAGTAAGCAGAAATGATCCAACTCTAACCAGCCAACTATGCTCCGTCATGATGTGGAAGCAGTCTGGGGAACGCGCTGTCTTAGCATAAATGTCCAGAAGATCCAAGAGTCCTTTTGAAGAAGTATCTGAGCTATGTGATTCCATGGCCACCACAGACCTAGCACATTTTTCCTGGCATCATCTCTCTAATGACTGGGACCTGAGAGTTTTGCTAAGAAACCTGAACTTGATCCCTCCATGCTGCCTCACCAGAGGGGCTCCCCTCTCATGTCCTGTCTCCTAAGAGCCAGAGCATCCTGGTTGCAGAGGGCTCTCTATCCAGGGTCGTGGACCCCCAATGCTTTCTGCTCTGCAGATGGCCAGGTAAGTCAATTCTTGGACACGTGACTAGCCTTCTGTGTGGGCATGGAGGTGATCAGGGACCAGAGAACCAAGCTCTGGATGTGCTGACCCTCCACCTACTCTCACCTGCCTTCAAAGGGCAGCGCATACCAATTCACAATTCAACTGCCCTCCTGGCCCCCAAGTCATGGGCTGGGCCTGCAGTGCATAGGCGATGATACCCCTTTTTCTCCTGAGCAGTAGGACACATGCGTGTGCAAGCTCCTTGTACCTGGGGTCTCCTGTGTCTCAGGGGCTGGGCTGATGCAGACACACAAGGTTAAGTGCTACAGAGCCACCCAAACAGGCAGGGATACAGCCAAGGCCTTTCTGGGGGTCTGACAAGGTGGGTGGCACAGGGGTGGGGGAGGACTTACCTGAGGTACAACTCCATTGTGGGGAGGGGTGGGGGGAAGGAAGGACCACTGGCCAGACCCTTCTGCTTTAGCCCCAAGTCACCCAGTTAGGAACCTTTGGAGCTTTATCTCCTGCCCTACAAAAGATTCCCAAAAAGGGAAAGGGAAAAGGAAGGAATGGCACAGTACAGTGGG
>RJWH01008288.1:0-31882 GCA_004363575.1 Solenodon paradoxus
AAAAACCACAATGCACTACAAACCATTCCAGCAGCTACGAGCTAAATCAGAGAAAAATTGCCAAGTGAGAAAACATGCTTGATATGCTTCCTTTCCCCCAACTCTTGTGTCTCCACCACCTCTTGTTGCCCTAACTCCCGGAAGTTTCTGGTTACAGGCAGTACTGCCCTTGGCTCCTTCCCTCAATATTCAAGTGGTTCCTCAGCCCATCAACAACACTACCATTCCTGGGGCCCCTGCATTAGCAGAAATGGCCTTTAAAATCCCACTCTGCAATTTTCTTTGTTTCTAAACTTATCACCAAGAATAACAAGATGATTGATTCTCCAGGTTATACTAAGGTATAGTCTATGAAAGTTGAATATGCTAGCTTTCCTAAAGATATTTGCACTTTTAAAAGTGGGCTCTAGGAATGAAGCCACACGACTTCCAGGTGATAGAAAGAAATTGACCTTGAAACTGTAAATTTCATGTCTCAGAGTTATTACCCTCATTTGTGATTTTAAACAAGTGACTTATATTCTCTGTGCCTTACTAAACCTTAGTTTCTTCATTGGTAATCATGATTGTTGTGAGGATTAAGTGAAATGATATGTGAAAAATGCTGGGCAATACAGTCTTGGCAAAATAAAATATATTTTATATATTTGTATTTATATATTTTATATATATTATATTTTATATATATTTATATATTTACAAAATAAAATATATTTTATAACACAAAAACTTATTAGTGGTGGAATTCCAGGTAAGATCATAGTCTGTGACCTTCTTGTTGCTAATCCTTTTATATATAACAAGTTCTAAACAGAAATCAATCATAATAAGGTAACATCCAGTGGGGGAGGAAGCTGTTTCTTGGATTTTCCAAGTGTGAGTAACAGACTACAATAGTAGAATGAGATCATACCAGTTCAGGTAAGAAAGTTTTCAGTACAATTTCTGGAGGGTTTCTTTAGCTCTGTTAAGAAGTCAACAAAAGAGTTTAGAAAGACATATCTGAGTCTGTACAAATTTCCACTAGGGTGTTATATATGGTGCCTACAGACAAGGATCAGAAATGTGTAGCAAAACAAAACCAACTCAGGTCACATATTGTCTAGTTTATACTTGATTCCTGTTATATGTCTTAGTTATGTCTACTTCAATTGCAATAATCAAGAGTGAAACAAATATCGAAGCAAAGCTGAGTGATACCTCTACTTCTGCCTCTTCCCAGGAGAAAGGGTCTTTGTTCACTGGTCCAGATGGAGCCAGCCAAATACACACTCTGGGAATTTCTCTGGACACCTCTAGAAAATTTCCCCAACAGTCACCTTTACATCACAATCTCTGCATTCCTCTGCTGGCTCAGAAAGAGTAGTGGAGCTTTTGTTCCTACTTTATGGGCAGGATTTCAGTGTTCCCCTCAACTTTGAGTTGTGTGGGTCTGTCACTTCCAGAATCTCAAACCAGGATGTACAGCCTAACAAAAGAGTATTTTTTAATTTGGGACCCTTTTATTTAGAAAGTACGATAAATCACTTTAATTTAGAGATCGTTTGGGGTGGCATAAAAGTTGTATTCCATGAACTGGGTCTAACTTTAAAAAATCTGAATCAGATCTATTCAATAGAATTCTGCAATGGTTGAAATGTTCTAGATCTGTGCAATGCGATAACCACTAGCTATGTGTGGTTATCAAGTGCTTGAAATGTGACCAATACAACTAAGGAACCAAGTTTGTATTTTGTTTTATGTTAATGAATTCAAATTTATATAATTACACGTGACTAGTGACTACCATAAGAATCAGTACAGATTCTTATTATTCATCTAAACATTTATTTATCTCAACTGTAACTATTTTTTTCTGATTATATTGCAGTGCCTGCTTCTCTGTGGGTGTCTTCATAGTCCCCTAAGACCACAAAATGATTATAATTGCTGATATGAGACTTGAAACTTGCATAAAAAAGTGTCCATTCTCATTCTGTGTACAACTTCATCATATGTCAATTTCTTCCTGGAAATTCAACAAAGTTGTTTTTAAAGAGATTCATTATTTAACTAATACTAGACTAGCACTTGCCATATGCCACACACTAAATGCTTTATGGATATGATCAATACCAGCATGTTACTATTTGCAACAGTTCTATAATCTAAGTATTCTTATCAGCCCCATATTACAAATGAGAAAGTGGAAGTGTAATGAGGTCAACTTGTTCTCTGTATCATACTTAGGAACTGTGAAAACTGAGTTTCAAACTCAGTCAGGCTTCAGAATCTATCCAGTACTGGCTTACAACCTTCCACCTTTTCTAAATGAATTTAGTTTGCCTCAATCATCACCCCTGAACTCCCCTAGCACTTACTTGTCCATAGGTTACCTAATACTGAGCAGAGGCTCTGCATTATACCTTATTGTTGCCAGGGGACAAAAGCAAAGTGAGGGAGCAGCACCTCTCATAGAGTAAAGGTACTATAGGAGTACAGAATCCACAGCAATCGACAAATAGAGAAAAGGGGAAAATATGAAATTCCCTGCCCCCTCCTTCCCACAAGCATATGTCATCTTTCCAGGAAGAAGAAAATACCTCAAATTATACCTGATTTACAGTTTCTCAGAAACATACTTTAGTGTTCTTCATTGAACCCCAAGACCACATGAAGACTTTACCTTTAAATTTTGCTCTGCTGATCCCCATTTTCTTCTGCTTTTACACTGTGTTGGAATCTGTTCTCAGAACCCACACCTATTAACCTCAAGCCATGAAGATCCTGGGGCACTCCAGACTTAAGTTGCTTTCAAATGAAACCAGAACAAAAATCACAGCTAAACCTCTGGAATCTGGGGTCATGTCAGGAGTCAATTCTTCCAAGTATAAAAGGGACAATGGTTTTGATGTGGAATCTTTACTTTGACCCCAAAAGACTCTATATGGAATGATCCCCAGAATTATTTCTGGCTTCAGTTGAAACAACAGATCATGTACCCAAATATTCACCTTCATGGAACTGAGCAGATATGGAAAAGGCAAAAAATGCAATGATTGGTGTGCTCTGAAATGAAAACCAGTTTCAACCAATTATCCTTGATTACCCAGTAATACCCACAAGGGATTGATCATTTCTTACCCCCTTTTCTTCAATCATACTGCATTCCAAGGACCACACACTAGTTTACAAGGAGTTTTTCAACTTTGGTTTTATGTTTTCAGGAAAAATGGAAAGAAAATAATTTACAGAAATGTAACTGACAGGTAAATGATTGTCTTAAAACTTTTCTGTAGGAGAAAATCTGCCTTCTATATTGTCAATCTGGAAACAAATATGTCACATTGCAAAATATTCCAGCAGTGTGGCTTTAAAAAAGCTTTTAGTGGGATTAATGTAGGTGTGTACAACTACAGCTGAAATTTAGAGGAAACAAAAACCATTTAAATAAAAACTAAATGTCTCAGACAGTAGTAGTCTGAGCTACAACTTGCATTTGATAAATTTGAATTATTTGTCTTTCTAGTTCAGCAAGATAATACCACTGTGTTATCTATCACTTTTCCTTTCCCCAGTAACCAAGGTACTGTAACTAAGGTGAGAGAACCCTGGTAAGTAGAAGTTCACTATTGGTTAATGTTTCCACAATGACTCTAAGGGAAATATGAACCATAGCATGACCCAGAAAAAAAAGCAATCAATCATGAATTTATCAGATTGGAAGCATTAGTGATGGATGAAAAGTCAATTGGTATCCAATTATGCCTATTCATTTGTGTTTTCACTCATTGTGACAAATATGTACTGTAGGATTTGGTGGAAAGCAATTCATTTGTTTAAATCATTAAATAAATTTGCAGTATTTAATGGGAAATGTTTTATTCTTACAAGATTCCTGTAGAAAGTAAAAATCACTCAGTTCATTAATAATTTGGAATTTTGTTCTGGCAATATTATAATGACAACGTCATAGGCAAAATTAGCTATTTTATTGTGGTATTTGGATGTTAAATGTAGACTTTCTAAAAGTGTGCTATATGTATAAAAAATAGCTCCAGTATTTATAAAGCACTATGTACAGAACTTCTGGGTTTTTTTTAAATCACAAATTGTCAAATGGTGCATTAGCAATATATCAAGTGCAATTAGAGCAGCAATGATACCTTGACTTAAAATGAAGTGTTATTTCCTTTCTTTAAAAGATTTACTTGAGTGTGAAGAGAACACATTTTAAAGTTCCCTGAGTTTGTATTCAGGCTCTTGAGATGCTAGCTTAATGTATGCCCACATGGCATTTTTAGTTGTGTTTTTCTCTATTACGTACAAAACATTAGCTGCTTCTTATTATATAATATTTATCTGATAATTATTGATTTGTATAAAATTTAATAAGTTGAAATAATTTTTAAATTATAAAGAGTGCTAATGTAATATTAGCAAGTCAAAAAATTATACTTTGGATTTATGTGATATTTATGTCTGTCTACCTACTGGATATCTCCATTTGGATTATGGGTAACTTTAACTCAGAGTATCCAAATTTGAATTCTTTATATTTACTCATATCTTGTTCCTCCTCCTCTTCCTTCTCTTTCTCCTCCTCCTCCTCCATTATCTAGCTAAGTTCATGGCAAAGACTCAGTTGCCCAAGCCAAAAATTGGGCATCATGTTAGATTCTCCCCTGTCCCCATCTCTCCTTCATCCACTTAATAACTAGGTCTGCTCAATTCTTTCTCCTAGTTGCACTCAGTTGTATTCTCTAACTTTCATCTTCATTGCACTTTATCATTTCAAGTCAGCACCAATCATGTCTAGGCACTCTTAAATGCCTTTTAACCAGTCTCTCCTTAAGATTGTTCCCACATTGCCCTTATGTATGCCCAAATTTCTCATTGTGGTTCACTAATTCATGACTTCACTTCTCTTCAACCATTTTTTTTCACTCCCACTCTCTCTACCTAATATCCTGAGCTAGTCCTCCACTTCTCATTCCCCCTTACTTCTATTCCTCTTTCAGGGTCTTATGGAAGTGAACCCTCCTCCAGGAAACCACGCCTCTCTCCTGCAATGACCCCAGGGTGGCTAACCCTTCTTTGTCTCCAGGTGGCACTTAACACAATACTGTAAATGCCAAATTACTTGCCTGGCTCTCAGACAAGGAGAAAGAGTGGGTCTTATATTTCTAGGACCCAGCTCATGTCTTATAATTTTAAGTGTGCAATAAATATTTGATTTTAATGAGCAAATGAATATCCGTCTTACAAATGTTCCCTGTGTGGATGAGTGAGAACTTCTATAAAGTGAAGGCAAGGTTGACAGGACAAATAGTGCTGGGTTGTATTGGGCAACAATCCGCTCCCTTATAAGTAGAAACATTGTCTGCCTTTGTTCCAGACTAACTTTTCAAGAGTATTTGTAACAAACAGCCTTAGAATAAGATACAGAGTGTCTTGTGAGCAAAAGACAAGTTTATTATTGTACTATTATTTTGAAAAGATAATACCTTCCTCTAGATCAAAGGCCAATCTTGTTTACTGACCATTATAAAAGATTCAAGTCCCCTAAGCTCAGGGTCCCTGGCAAGTGTCACCTGGTCCTCTTCAAGTTGCCCTGTGGATATTGAGACTTAGGGAAACTGTGTAAATGCAGATATTATAGCTACTATTATTGTTGGTATGAGCAAGACACTGTTCTTTGTTTCTGACCTGAGAGTATCATGTCTTCAGTTAGCCTCCGTAAACCTGTGCTAAACTTACAAATAATGTAAAATGTCTATACTTTCCCAGTTCTTTAAAATTCTAACTTGAGAGGACAAAATTTATAGAAATATTTATAGCTGAAGATATCAATTTTCCTAGCAAAGGTAGAATTAGCATTATGTATCATGATGTGGTGGTTATCTTACATTGGGGGTATGGATTTGTCAAATGATATGAGAAAAATAGGTTTCCTGATTAAGCTCACAGGACACCTTCAGAGGTTAAGCCAGTACCATGATTGAGTGATGTGAGCCAGTTAGAGCCATCTATACAGTTGCCAATTGTTGCCCCAATAGAATGAAGAACATTTTTAGCAATCTTCCTTTAGAAAATGAACACTTAGATATGATTTTTGTATGAAGTATTCTAGTTATTAAATGTTCCAATTTACATTTTAATAACGTTTTACATAGACTAAACAAAAGTCCACTGCGATGTGCTACCTCACCATTAGAGTAAATGAAAAATAACCCAGGTTATTTGAGCTGTTTACCCACAGGTGCCAAAAATACATTGACACTCATATGCAGCCACTGATTAAGCCAAAATAGATCATGACCCTCTTGTCCCAATTCTCTGTTACCATGGGAGGGGTATTCATCCTTTTCTTTCCCCTTCCACATGTAGTTTATTCTTACCTGAATCCTTTTGTTCATCTTTCTCTAATTATAGGTTCCATTTGTGTTTTGTAAGTTCGATTTCACTTAAGTTCAATTTCACTTAGTTCATGGTGTTTTCTAAAACATGTTACAAGACAGAATCATAAATAATGATATCTAAGATTTGTTGAGCACTTAACTGTGCATCAAACATTATAGCAAGTAATTTGTATATATTATCTCATTTGATTCTCATAGTAATACTTAGAATATTTTCCTTATTTTACACTTAAAAAATACAGCTGGGACGGTGGTTGCTAGGAGCTCAGGAAGAATAGACAGTTATTAAATGGATATAAAGTTTCTTTTTTGAAAGACAAGATTTCTGGAGGTTGGCTACACAATGGTAATTACTTAACACTATTAAACTTAAAATGGTTAAGAAGGTAAATTTTATGTTATATGAATGTTGTCACAAATTTTGAAATAATTATAAAAAATAAAAAAAGACTGGAACACTAAGCCAAAATGGAAGCAGTGGTTATATTTGAGAAGTACCAATGCAACAGTGGTTGTGTTTAGAGGGTATGTTTTGTCTGGTACACTTTTCTCTATTTACGAATTTCCAGCAATAAACACACTAAATATTTGAAAGCAGGATTGAAGGGTGAATACTTTATGAAATACCCCCTGGGGACACACCAATTTGTCCACTTCTGCAGCCATTTTTCCCCTTGTTCTCCAGCTCCTGCTATGCTTTCCACATCACTCTGTTCACAAGCAACCACCTGACTGTGTTCATTGGCTTCTTAATGACCAAAACACTCTAGGAGAAACATAATCATTATGGTTATTTTAAGCACTATAGATACACTCTTTAAACAACTTAACTTGCGCAGTGTCATTATGGCCAGGAGTTAGGAGACACTGCTATGGGTTTCTCTGCCCCTACTCTCCTCAGGACCCTACAACTCTGTCCCACAGAGTATCAAATCATATTCTTTGGTTAATTCATGAAAAATTATTGAGTGATAAGAAAAAAACAGTAAGCTAGAAAATTTCCTGAGGCAAGCTCACATCTTTTGGGGGTGGGAGATTTGTTTCTGTTTCCTTGAATTTCAAATCAAGCCAAGGGAGAAAAGCCAAAGCCATATGAGAAGATCACAGATTGCCCTGTAGGCTATTGCAGAAGTATTGAATTGGAGAGAAAAATGAAATCCCAGTAACTTTGTAGACCAGAATCAGTTCATATTAGTAAGAAACTCCTGTCAGGTATTGGCCAATTCAAGTTATTGCTAAAGATCTCATCTTTCAATGTATATGGATATACAAATATACAAGTGTCATTAAGTAATAAGTTTGCATAAATACACCCTTTTTCAGACTTAGCAAAGAGATACTTTATTAGAGAAGGTTATTGCAAGGTGGAGAGAACTACTGCAATAGAGAACACTCTGGACCATAAGATCTGCAAGCATCTTCCACATAATATATTTTAATATTCAGTTTGTTAATATCATATGCCATTCAGAGTTACATAAAATATTTTATTGTCAATCTTTGCAATGTACTTAGGAATATGTTTAATCACACAATTGGAGAATGTGAGGTATATAAAGATAAAGAAACATGTTCAAGTCTCTCTTTTACATATCAGTAGCTCAAGGGATGGAATTTATCTTTCCTAATATTCAGAATACATTGAAGATAAAAATAGACTTTCTGGGGATAGCCAGATTTGGTGGCATTTGACTTTGTGTTAATGCAATAGTGCTACAATCTCTTGCTCCAAGTATCTGATATTTCATTATTATTTTTCAGCAATTTCAGTTTTTCCAGGAAAGTCTCAAATTTAAATGCTATCTCCAAATATCAGAATATGAATACCTTTTAATGTAATCTTTAGTTTGCTAATACTGACATAATACCCATGGGATTGTCAAAGCCACTGCAATAAATCACAGATAGTCATTGTTTTACAAATTGGGCAAAACAATATTAAGCTTTGGTAAAAAATTGAAATTCTTTTGTAACCTTTAAAAATTGTTGCTACACACATCAAAATTTCTCTTATTGTTTACTATAAATGTACAGGAAAATGAAAAATCATAAAATCAATATTTGTTTATTATACTTCAATTTAAAAGAGGAGACACAAGGAGAATTAGTGTTTTTTCTTTATAAAATAATCATTCAAACCTCTACTTCTCATCATATAACTTAGGCCTCAGGGA
Organism: Solenodon paradoxus; assembly: GCA_004363575.1. Classification (NCBI taxonomy): domain Eukaryota; kingdom Metazoa; phylum Chordata; class Mammalia; order Eulipotyphla; family Solenodontidae; genus Solenodon; species Solenodon paradoxus. The sequence continues at coordinate 8,576 of RJWH01008288.1, forward strand.
AAGTATGTTTTCTATGACTTGGCAGATTGTTGTACTCCTTTCTAAGAAAGAACTGGCCTCCATGATTTTGTCTTTTGCACTTTTAATGTTATATCTCTGGGATTTCCTTTAATGTGAATTTTTTGCCAGTGGCTCAGAGAGATCGTCATTCTTTTCATCACAGCCATTTTCCTCATTTATGAGTTTGTTGAGTTCCCCTTCAATAATTTCTCTTGACTGCTACTTAGTCTCTTGAGAATAGACATGATTAGCTTTCTCAACTATTTCTTCTGAAACTCCATGTATGTTTGATTCAAACTTGACTTACAATATTGCCCCTTTTCCTTTATTTTCTGAACATCATCTTTGTTAGTCATTTTCATCTTTTAATAATCCATTTTTGTAAATATGTCACATGGATTTGTCATTAGATAACAAGTAGGCCAACCAACCATCTGATTTGCTGCCTTTATGTGAACTGAATAACGAATGCATAGTGAGAGACCACCATCAGACTTTGAAAAAAGTGATGTGACTGGTCACTGATGGTGATGTGCATCTGTTATTCTGTAGTGATCTGTGGACCAAAGAGCTAGCAGTGACCTTCGTACTTATGTGACTACTCAGCGTTAATATACTATGGCAACTGAAATTTGAATCACACTGTTATTAACCAAACTGAGCTATCTGAAATTTTTGTATATAAAAACCATATAAAACCAGTACTACTTGTATAACAAAACCATGATATGATATTCCATAATCTTTCTCACAGCTCTGAACAGATGAATGTTTCCCCAGAGTTAGTATGAGACTTGAATTTGCATAAATAATTTGGGGATTATGGTATAACCCAAGATGTCTCTAGAACTGTTACACAATTCCCCCTCTACCCCACAGCGGGAGGGAAGATGGGCTTGAGTTGTGACCAAGGCTCTTAGGATTAAACATTTATAAAAAAGAGGTAAGTGCTAGATTAAAAGTCTGCTCCTGAAAGGGTATGGGCTCACATACCTGGTGGAATCTGTGACCTGCAGAAGACACCTAAGAAGACAGGTAGGCGTGAGTCACTGTCTCAAATTTGAATCTTTTCTTGAAAGAGCTTCACAGATTTACATTCACCAACCAAGGGGACTTCCTGAGCAGTTTCCCACTGAGGACGTTGCTGAGAAACGAGCTATGTACTGCCTGGCAGCGGAAATCTCTGGTACTACTCTGATTAGAGAGAGTTGCAGAGAGACACTGTTGTGAGAAACTGGGAAAATCACCCAGGAGGGGCTTTTTTGGTGGCCTTTTGGCTATTTATTTACTATTATTATTATTATTACTGTTATTTCATAAACCTCACACATCAAAACCTACTTTTCATTCAATAAATAATTACTGAGTACCAGCTCTGGCCTTCACTGTGCAAGGCTCTAGGATAAGGTGTTGGAAGTGACAGAATTATCAGAAGGGTAGCCATCAGTGACTACTGACATAGCTGAAAATTTATTTATAATACAAGTATTAAGGTAAGTTCTACAGAAGAGATTCCTATGGTGGCATGAAAATGTATAAGAGGAAGAGAGTATTTGAGGAAGGCTTTCTTGAGAGAGTGGTAGTTGACATTTAACACAAATTTGGTATTTTAATGAAATGCATTGAGTTTCCCAAAGACCTGGCATATCCCTCTATATTTGGAAGATTTATAACATTTACATAGAAAATCATTGTTCTTCTTATTCCTTTTCCAGGCTAAAGAAAATTCCTCTACATTTTGCAGGTTTCTTTATTTTTACAAAGGACTAATTTTTAAGTCAGCTTAGCATGCTCTGGCCCTCACTTAGAGGGCTACCCAGAACGTCTCTCTATGCAAGGATCAGCCTTGATCTACCTGATGTAGTTCCCTCTGACTCTCAACCTGTCCTTCCCATTTTCCTTCCTCTAGCCTGATCTTGCCCCACAGGTTTGATGTATACTATTGACAACCTGGCAATAAATTGTGCTTTCCTGAGCTGCTCTGATTCTCTACACCAGTGTGCAGCTATATACTACCTTGACACTGTACCCACCAGCATGACTATCCCCTGATAGACCACAGCCTTGCTTGTAAGACTGAGATAATTTTGTTTGTTCAATGCTTACAGTTAGAAATCCAAGATGCCCTACTCTAGACTCATTAAAATGCAAGGTTTACAAAGGCATAATCAATGCCTCTCTGATCCCAGGGAGTAGTACAGGTACTGTCACTAGGAATCCATCTAAACACCCCGGCTCTTAAGATCCTTAGCAGGGGACATGGGCACATAGCCCTGAGATTTGTGCTCCATACATTCCTAGAAGTCTCTGGTTGGATTGAGGCCCAATTGTTCACAGTGAGAACCTATGTTACCCTTTATTGGCTGACTTCCTTTTCCTGTCTCATCTCCACACTCTTTTTTAAGTTTTTCCTGGGATCATCTTCCAGATAAGCCACTTGTTCTCAAATCCTTGTTAGAATCTTCTTCTCAGAGGACGAAATTCAGTCAGTTGTCTATGAGGGAGTACCATCTTCCTGGCAACAAACAAAGCATTTGGCATGGCTCATCTTAATTCATCTTCAAGACAACTGTAGTAGGTATTTTTATACTTCCCATGTTTTACAGATTAAAGATTGAGGCCCTGAAAGGTAAATAACTGGTCCAACATCATACAGTAAGTTAATAATGGAGTTAGGATTCTCAACCAGTCAGTTGACTCTAAAACCACATCCTTAGCCACAAACTATAGTTTTAAGTTTTAGAAACACAGATTTTTTTTTCTGCAATAAGGTGGCTATAGTAACTGAACCTGAGTGCACCAAATACAACCAGTAAATGTAACCTGCATTCATGAATGCTCTCTGAGTGGTTTGTATTTCACTCTGCTTACTTTTAAGTCCAATCCTATTTTAGAACAATTTAGTCTCAACAGTACTCCAAGACAATGATTACATCCTCAACTGTGTGTGTGTGTGTGTGTGTGTGTGTGTGTGTGTGTGTTTTAAAGGAAAGGTACAGGCGCAAATGAAGGTGAATAGGTAAACAGGCAGGGAAAGAAAAGTGTTTTATTTTATTTTTGTTTTCTTGTTCATCTTCATTTTCCCTCCTGGGCCCTGGGACACAAAACCTGGTCTTTGGGATGTATGTGGACTGTACTTGGTGCAAGGTGGCAGACATACCCACTACTCCACCAAGGCATACCAATTGTTTGTATTCAAATTTATTAGGGCAATATCCATTTCTCTAATACATGTATGACAGCTAAATCTTAAACTTCAAATCTTGCTCCATATTTGAAGATAAAGTCAACAAAAGGTGGTTGAAAGAAAAAATAATTTTTTTCTATTTGAAAGAAAACAAAGAACAAGCAATAGGAGATAAAAATCCAAAAGACAGCTAAAGAAGTTTTGAATTGTAACTCCCAGGGTTTTAAGTGTTGAGATGAGTTTTCTTCATGTGAAACAAAAGGCAAATCAGTTAATGAGACTGAAGGTGAAGTGTTATGAATCTTCAGAGAAAGCAAGCTGACAGCTTGATTGGCATATTGAAGGAGAGGAGGAGAATGAATGGAAAATTATAAGACAAAATTTACAGATACCTTTTTAACCTCAGAAATGAATATCAGTATAAATGGGGGGAAATGCTTTTGTCCTTAAAATAAATGGTTAAGAATTTCAGGTCCTCCTTGGAAACCGGAGTGCGAGCGTATTTGTCCAACTGATAAAAAATCTCATTGATGCATCTAAGGGTGAAAATTAGGCAAAATCATGGGGATAGAATACCCATAAAGCAGAATTGAGAATTAACATCTAATACCCCTGAGATATCCAATCCAGATACTTTGAGAACCTACCTAGCTAGGTCAGACAGAAACAGTAATAACTTTACATTTGGAGCCCTAATATATTCGCAAAGTTAGCTCTCAATTACATTCCTTTTTGTCTCATGGTTTATTGCTTTTTCTCTGAAGTACTTAGGTTGAACAGAATATCTGATGTAGTTTTCTACTTGGTCCCTTGACCATTTCTGTGAACTTTCCCCAAGCAAATAACCTCAGAATTTAGAGTTCTTCCTCTGTTCTGGATTTTTCCTAGGGTTTGGACTCCAAACATAACAAGTAACAGACAGTCGAGAGGACATTTGCAGATATACAAGTGCCAGGGGCCTTCCAACTTCCAAGGGAGAACAGTGAATTGAAAGTCATGGGATTAATAGCTTTTGTCTTAGATTTCTTCACAATTACTGCTGTGATCAGTTCTAGATCAGGACAATGCCCCTTATAATTATCTTTCATGGTCTGTTCCCTGAGATATTTTTCTAATTTCCAGTGGGTCTCACATCTATCTTTTCCTGTATCTTAAAGCACAGTTGAACTTAGATCACGTTATAGTACATGTGTGTTAGGGTTCTCCAGTGAAGTATAACCAACTATGTCTATCTGCATGTTTTCATATATCTATCTATATCTATGTTGTTCTCTCTCTATCATCATCATCTATCTATCTATCATCTATATATATATATTGCAATGAATTGGCTCAAATTATTATGGAGGATAAGAAGTCCCAAATTTTACGCTGAGGACAGGGAAAGATTAATATCCTAATTCAAGTCGTCAGACAGGCAAAGTTCCCTTTTACTCAGCCTTTCTGTTTTATTAACAGGATAAGATTCATAAGGAGGGCAACCTGCTTTACTCAATCTATTGATTTAAACTCCAGAAACTCCCTTACATACACAATAAAATTTGCCCAAATATCTGGGCATCTCAAAGCCCAGTCAAATTGCCATATGCGAACCATATGTTAAGATTATCCTAGAGTGAGTGGTGCTGACTTTCTGGGTGATATTCTGAAAGGACTCTCCATACCTACCCACCAACCAAAATATTTATGCCACCCTCCTATCAATTTAGGAACAATCATGTTGCAGAAGTGCAGCAACTGATGAAAAGCTTTCATTTGTCCTTCTGTCTCTTCTAGTCTCCACACAGCCCCATGAATTCATGACAGGACCCATGAATTTTTAGACTCATCAGAAGAGTGGACCAAGGACAGTCATAGAAAAAAGAGACAGATATCCAATACAAGACAACTAACACCTGTGCATTAAGAAATATTAATAATTTTAATAAAGTTTTCCCCGAAATTGTGACTGATTTCCTGATATATCACCAGTTGTTCTTCCATCTGCAGCTGTTGCTGAAAAGTGACCTCTGTCAGTTACCAGAGGGTTCCTTCCTGTCAACGTTTAATTATATATTCATCAGGATCTTACAGTTATATAGTGAGAGAAAGTATTCAAATGTCTTATGCCTTAGTTTGCATCTCTTGCACAAATAAAAGGCAAACCAATAGCCACAAATGTGAACAGTTTTGGTAATTGAAATTCCTAAATTCCTTTGGGCTCCATTTGACACCAAATTTCATTACTGTTTTAATAATCATCCCTGGGTACTATTTTTGCCTTGCTTATTTGTCTGCCTTGTCTTGTTTTATTTTATCTCATTACCAGACAACAATACGTTCTGTGGAGATAAGGGGATTATACATCCCAATGTGACAAGAATAGTCTACATTTATGACCATTGCCTCAATAATTTGTTAATGACCTCTTTTTTTCACTCTCAAAGAAATCCCAGTTTGACTGGAAAATCAAATGTTCACCCTGCATATAAGGGATATTTGGACCAAGTTAATATTAACAGTTTCACAAGTAAACGTTAAGCAGTTCCTCTGTGTATCTCTGCTTTTCTGAAACCAGGCAGGTGTTTCTGGGTGCCAACGTAAACATCTGAAAAAGAGGTCCTTTTTTAGAGCAGTCTCCACTATGTTACTTCAAGGATTAGCGAGAATCATTGTGTGTGTGATTGTAAATTTTCTAACTCCTTCACCTTTTAGATTCTGCTCTGGAAGTCTATTCCTGGGACCCAAAGTTCTTAGGCATTATTTTAATATAAACTTGGGACACTTATTCTTTTTCTTCAAGCTTTATTTTTAATTTTTAAACTAATTTTATTGAAGGAATATTGCATTATAACATTGAAGAGGTTTACATTATACATCATAGTAAATCAGCATCTGTATATAATATAGTAAATTCACTGTTATTTCAGTTTTTCCTTCACTATACAATTAATTCCCTTTAAACTGTTTGGTCCCCTACCTTCCCCCTGCTCTTCCTGAAAATCCTGATTTGATTGGCTAGAAGTCTATTGTTTTAGTTCATTTTTAGAAAGTCAATTTTCGTTTATTCATTTGCTTGAGATCTCTATACACTTCATGTAAGTGATAACATACAATATCTCTCTTTCTCCTTCTGTTTTATCTCATTAAGCCTAATTCCCTCCAGGTTCATCCCTGTAGTTGTGAATGGCAGGATTTCACCTTTCTTGATAGCCAAGTAGTGTTGCATTTTATATATACACCAAGTCATCTTTATTCACTCATCGGTCAATGGGCACTTAGGTTGTTTCCAGCTCTTGGCTATTGAAAACAATGCTGCAATGAATATTGAGGTGCATTAATGTTTCTGTATTTTTAGGGTAAATACCAAGCAGAGGAATAACTGAATGATATGGAATTTTCATTTTCAATTTTCGAGGTATCTCCATTCTACTTTCCATAATGGTTGCACCATTTTCACTCTCACCAACAATGTATTCTCTTTTCTCTACATTCTCTCCAGTACTTGCTATTTCCAGTCTTTTGTATAACAGCCATTCTCACAGATATCTTGCTGTTTTGAATTACATTTCCCTAATGACAAGAGTTGTAGAACATCTTTTAATGTGCCTGTTGACCTCATATGTTTTCTTTGGAGATGTATATTTTAAAATCATCTGCCTATTTTTATTAGATTATCAGGCTTTTTTGTTCTTGAGGTTTTTTTTTTGTTCTTTATATATTTTGAATATTAACTCCTTGTCAGATTATGACATGCAAATACCTTCTCCCATTTAGTCAGATGTCTTTTTGTTTTGTTGAGAGTTTCTTTCACTGTCAGAAGCTTTTAAGTTTGATGTAATCCCCTTTGTTTATTTTGAATTTTACTTCTCTTGCCATTGGAGTCATGCTCCCAAAGACATCTCTTTGTCCAATGTCCAGTAGTGTTTTCCCTGTTTTCTTTTATGTATTTTATCATTTTGGGCCTTATAGCAAAGTGTTTAATCCACTTTGAATCATTTTTTTTGTGTATGGTGCTATGCAGTGATGTAGTCTCAACCTTTCGCATGTGGCTGCCCAGTTTTCCCAACAGCATTTATTGAACAGACTGTCCTTGTCCCATTGTAAGTTTTTTAATTCTCTGTCAAAAATTAATTGTTCATATATATGTGGGTTTATTTCCAAGCTTTCATTCCTATTTCATTGATCTGTGTGTCTGATTTTATTTTAATATCATGCTGATTGATTATTATTGCTTTGTAGTAGAGTTTGAAGTCAGGTTGTTTTTGTTCTTATTCCTCAAGATTGCTTTTGCTTTTGGGGTCTCTTGTAGTACCAAATAAGTTTAATGATTTTTTATTCTATTTATGTGAAGAATCTCTTTGACATTTTGATGAGGATGGTATTAGATCTGTCTATTGCTTTAGGTAATATGGTCATTTTAACTGTGTTAACTCTTCCAATTCGTGAGTGTAGAATATTTTTCCATTTATTTGTGCCATTTCTATTTCTTTTAACAATGTCTTATAATTTTTAGAGTATAGGTCTTTGACTTCTCAGGCTGTTTATTCCAAGGTAGTTCATTCTTTTTGATGCAATTGTATTCAAGGATTGTATTCTTGATTTCTCTTTCTTCAATTTTGTTACTTGTGCATAAAAATGCAATAGATTTTTGAATATTAGTTTTATAATCTGACACCCACAGTCAACAGTATACCCAACAGGAAGAAGTTGAAAGCTTTTCTCTAAGATCAGGAACAAGGCAAGGATACCTAATCTTATCACTGCTATTTAATATAGTTATATTAAATATCACTGGAAACCCTGACCAGTGCAGTTAGACAAGAAAAAGACATAAAGTTATCCAGATTGGAAAGGAAGAAGTAAATGATCACTATTTGCAGATGACATAATATGTAGAGAGCATTCCAATAAATCAAGCTTCATTTTTTAAATTAAAGTTTATCTTTCCTTAAAAATCTAAAGTATTTGATCCCTGTGAAGAAACTGAATTTACCTATGTGTTTTCCCACACTAGACAGAAGATTTCTTATTTCATTAGGTCTGTCAGTGGCATTGTCCAGGATCCCTTAAAGTCCAATTTACTGTTCATTGCTTCCAATGTGAGGGAGACAAAATAATTGGGTTTTTCTGATGCACTTTTGGGACCATCATTCAATTCATTTCTATCGGATGTTTTCCCAAGTTAAAACTAGTGTTTGAATAAGTTACAAAATAAATAAGAAAGAATAAAGACTGTGTGTCATAGTCAGACAGAAACTGGACCCACTAGTGGGTATTACCTGGCTAAGGGGAAGGAAAATTTCCTAGTTTCTGCAGTCACATGGAAGGCTGTGCAATGATTCATCTTGCCCTCCTTGTCTTTCCTCCCCCTTTCCCTTCCCCTTCACTGACTAGTCTTTATTTTCCTTTGCTCCCAAGTTATTGTCCTCTGCTCTTCTCTTGCTTCTCCTTTCTTCTGCCTTTCCTTTCTCTGTTTCCTTCTTGTCCCTTCTACTCATTTTGCCCCCTCATGGTTTGCCCTTTTTCCCCCATTCTGCCTTTAGCCCTATAATCATTTCCATTTTGCAATGGATCTGAAAACCTCTCATTTTTCTAATATCTTAGACTCCTACAAAAGCTAGGAATCCTCGCCCCAGAATAGAGCATGGATATGCTAATTGAACATATGATTTCTAAGACTGATGATGCTTGAAGATTTCCAGGTTAAGACCCTCTAGGATAAGTGTATTAATAATTGACTTCTTATCATAAATCAAGTGATAAAATGGTTTAACAGAACCTCCTTAAAGAGACCAAAACAACTTGAATGAAATTTGGCAAGTAGGCAATCAGCATTAATGTTAAGAGATTATACATTAGATCCTTTAGCAGACAGGGAGCTTTGGAACGCATATGAGACCCAATATAATTTCAGATGTCTGTACTTTCATAAAATTGGTTGCTACCTGATGCTGAAAATAGAGACAAAATTTCATCTACCTGATGAGATCAATGGCTTTATCTAAAACTATCATTGGTGGTAACTATAGGTGACATCTTCTATATGCTATAAAATCCTAAAGCATTATAGACACACAAAGAGTGGCATTAAAGGGAATACTGTTCAACAGATGTAATAAATCTGAGTGATTTTTTTATTAACGAATATTCTGAACATTGAAGAATAATTTTATGACAATCAGTTTGAATAGCTAAATAAAAAATAAAAAGATGCTTCTTCCTCTCTCTTCCTACCTACCTGTAGCTTTTCTTTAAAAAAAGAATAATTTTAGTGTATCAGAAGTAATTTTTATCATAAGCACAAATCCATGCTTCCTTTTATCCCTGTTATTTCCAAAATATGTTTTAAAATTTCTCCAAGTTACTTTCCTATCTATAGAAAAAACTCTGCCTTACATATTTGTCACCTTTTCCTAAATATCCTGTCTGAATTTTTATCATTTCCTATCTATTACTCAGTAGAACCAGATGGCAATTTTATATTCAAAAGAATTTGTATGATAAGAATGTGCTATTAAATAAGCATAATACAAATGTATTGCTCTATTGTAAATTACTAATATAATCTCAGTTCTGTCTGGGAATTCTTTAAAGCATGGTTAAATTTTTAGCAATGGCAAGTTAATGACATATTAAAAATGAAACCGGAACCATTTATCTGAAGTATCAACAATATTATTATGATGTATTTTAAAAGGTCATCATTTATTTAAAACATAATTATAGAATACTTCAAACCACACGGAGACTTTCTTTTGAAAATATACATTGCCTTTTCCCACTGATCCTTAACTGTACTTAAACAGTGGTGGCTGGACTATTAAAGGGAGGAAGCACTGCATCATTACCGTGTGTTTGTCCTTTGAACAAATTTGGCCCATAGGGCATTGACCTTCTAAAATCAAAACCAACAGTGCCACATCAATGAATCGATAGTGTTAGGTCTGCTCTCTCCTCTTTTGCCCTAGATTCAGGTTCTAGGGGTTATGTGAACATAAGATAAAAAGGAATATGATGAAAATAACTTGGCTAGTTGGGGGAAAAAACACCTGGGAAATGGAGAAGAATCAAATGTATCAGCTAAATGGCACTTTTTCTTTCTGGTAAAGATCTTTCCAAGTAATGATGAACAACACAGGGTGTATTGGCAGTTCATTCCTGATTATCTAAATAAATTAAACACATAAATGATCCAAAAGGATATTATTTAAAAAATCTGTTTCAATGGACATTTTCCTTCCTGTTAAAGTTTCTCTTAAACAATAATTAAAATCACTTTACTTTGTCTAAGAGGCACACCTCAGTTTGGTGGTGAGGGTTACAGACTACTTGGAGTGTTCTGTGATGGGGAAAACTCACATAAAGTGAAATGTTTATCTATAGAAAGTAGAAGTGATAGTAACAATTGGTATTTCTATAATACAGTACAAGTTATAAATTTCACATTTATATCTCCCAACTTGGAGAGGTTAGGAGAGGTAAATAAAATTGTTGCTGTAGTTTGCAGATAAATTGAGGGAGAGAGAGAGGGAGGGAAAAAAGGAGGGAGTGAATGAGGGAGAGAGAGAGGAGAAAATCAATAATAGACTTTTATTTTTAACTGTCCATGTAGATACTTAAATTCTAGCTTAACCTAATCTACCATTGTATCTCTCCTAATTGCCACAACTTTTGCTGATTTTGCTAAATAAGTGTTGCATGTATGGAGATACCAGGTTTTACCTCTTCCAGTTATTGCCAATCTTATACAATTTAGACAATTTTCAGTTTAATGTCTATTTTATATGGGTTTTTTAACGTGGGAGCACTTTAAAGAAGGTTACTAGTCATTCAAACACGCAATTATTTTCACTAATTCATCTGTTCTTCCATTCAAATATATACTAAGTGGACTGCTGATATACCAAGCACTATCTGGGCCAATAGTGAATTAGAAATGGTCATAGTCTGCAAGAAGATAAACACAAATCTCAAAACGTAAAACAAATTGGAAAGTACATGGGGTAAGACTGCATGCTAAGAATTTAGCTCTTCCGAAGACAAGAAATTTTTGGTGGCAGTTGTAGTGATTAGTTTTTTGTGTATGAATTTGTTAATCACACCTTCTGGATTGGCTTAGGACAAAACAATTTTTGTAGATTTGAAAGGCTCTCCAACAGTGCACTGAAAAATCACCAAGGAAACATATTTAGAATGAAACGCCTGGGCCCCACCCAAAGATATCCTTACATAATTTCTCCAGTGGGGCCAGTGATTTTGAATTTTGACAACTCCCCAACCCTGACTACAGGAATTCAAATAATGGAGTTCAAGAGGCTGAAATAGTCTTCAAAATGTTTTCCAACTAAGTGTCCTTTACTTGAGAGTCTTGCAATAGTCACATCCTTTCTTTGGAAACAGACCGATCAAAGAAATTGAAAATTAGAACAGTACACATGTTTCAAGTTTTTATATTGTGGGTCATCTCTATGAATCCTTCTCTGTTCACAATGAGTCGTCTATGTGTTTTCTTAAGCATGTGTTACTCACCTTGGTTATAGAGATGGCCTGTATGTTGATCTGGCTTTGTACATCTTTCTCACTTACCAGTGAGCTGCTAAAAGCAAGGACTTCACAGTCAAGTTTCTCTCCACCTTACCTTGCACATAAAAGGTTTACAACAAATACCCATTTATTGAGTTAAATAGACAGCATTTTAAACATTATAAAAGTGTATTCTTTCTTTTTCCAAGAACTTGAAATTACCTTGTTATTCTCCTCTATTAGGCAGCAACAAGCAGAAAGTCCTTGGATGTGTTCTTTCCACTCTCTAAAGAAGCACGTGGTGAAAAGTAGTTTTAAAGGGCTGATCACCATGTCCTCCAGTGTGCCCACCCTAACCACAAACTTTTGCTTTTGTGTCTTTTACTTTGCATTTATGCATAACCAAAAATTTTCTTAACCTATAGTTTCCTAAACTATATTTCCATATAATACTTGGATCCAAATAGAAAATTTTTTCACTGACATGATGAATACATTGTAAACTTTTTAAGTGAAGTTTTTGTGCAGGTATTGTTTGATTAGTTGTGAGCATTAAACACACAGATACCTCCCATCCCCAGCAGCAACATCTGCAAAATGTCCATGTGTATCATTCTATTGTACTACTCAAAAATATAAAAGAAAGCTAGTTAAATAAAAACACACAACAGTGAATGTGCCTGCTGGGAGTACTTCGCATGATCACAGGCAAATATTAAGTCAGACCCTTAGCTTGATTTTAATATATTTAAGTAATAACCATAAAGGCACAGGGTACTTTCTGGGAATTTATGAGTATTATTATTTATAAGCCCTTTGTATATGAAGAAAAGAAATACATATATCCTCCCTGTTATGTCTTCATTTTGGAGAGTGCAATGGGAAGCACAGAGCTGAGTCAGACTGTTGTTGTATCGGGTCTTTTCTGCTAAATTAAAAGTAATTATCAAAATGAAGGCTCTGGTCTACAATTAAAGACCTACATAAGAGCTTCCATACTACTATCCTTTTTATCCCTGTCACTGGCAATTTAAAGGGAAGTAACAATGGAAGCACCTTCCCAGGACACTTTTTAATGAGGTCTAATACACATGCAGTAAAGTCTAGGAATCCTAAGTATACAGATTGATGGGATTTTTAGGTATGTACTCACCTGCATTACAACCCAGATCAATGTTTGAAACATTTCCAGAACCCCTAAAGCCTTCCTCATTCTCTCTCCCAGGCATCAGTACCCCAACAAAAGGTAATCACAGTTCTGCCCTCAATAGGAAAGTAGTCTTGCCTTTTCCTAAATGTCATATAAATGGAATCATACAGTGTGTACTCTTTTGTATCTATTTTTTCTCTCACTACACATTATGTCTGTGAGTTTTATGCATGTTGTTAATTTCAATGTCTCATGTTGTTACTTAGGAGTAATTTTTAAAGGCTGTGAAGTTTAAAAAGATTTAAACAAAACAAACTTATTTTTATTTTTCTGACCTATCAGAAGTTTTATGCCTCATAGCTTGAAGGTCTAGATTCTGTGTTCCCTGGAGAGGGAGCACTGATTTATTTGAGTCCTGGCACATTGAAGATTCACAGCCATCTGTGTGTAGGACATAACTGATCATACTTGTGGTAAGGTAGCAGCTATAAAGGTGGTTCTGAGGACAGTTTAATGAGAATAAATAGACACTCACTAAAATACACTGGAAGCATCTTCCCTAATTTCCTTCCCTCTGTCCCATTATGAAAGGAATTATTATCAACTACCAATGATGCACTAAATTCGTCATGTTTTTCATTCTGGCAAAAGTCCATAAATACATTGTTTTCTTTAGCTTATGGATGGGAAAACTGAGGAATGCTACCTAATCTGCTGAAGGCCAAAATAGTAAGTAGTGGCGTTAGAATTCATCACCTGTCTGACCCCAAAACTTAAGTCCTTTCATTACACCCACAGTCAGATGAGAAGGGTAGAACAGAGGAAGTCAGTGACTGTGGAGAAGAGAAGGATCAAAGTAGGATTATCTGTTCAGATTCTAGCATATCGCACTATACTCAGAGGGTACACCTGAGATTTTAGTCCGTGGATTGTTTAACAGACATTTTAGTGAAACTTTGATATAGTCTACATTTGCCTATATGAGGTATATCTACCCTCTTAAACATTGTCTCCATAAATGTTATTGTAGATACCATAATATACTGCCTAGACCTAAGCTACTGCATCCTTTATAAGCATATTTGCCCTTGTCCTTTATTTCGGTCCATCTATACAATTCATATGTAAATTTCTAAAGGACAGATTGTATCCCATATTATTGCTTTTAAACTTATTCTGGGTTCTGTATTTAGTGGGTGCTGAGTAAATATCAGCCGACTTACATGTCAATATATTCATTGAATCCTCTCATTGGTTTTATTTGGAGCATAGATCACATGGTGGATAATAGAGAACAGTGATCCCACTTCCTAGAGAAAAATTATGACAATGAAGATGTAACTTTAAAATATTTTAATATGTAAGTATAGAGTATAATTAAATCATATGTGTTGGTTATTATTCTGCTTATCTATTGCTGTGTAGTAAGTCACTGAAAGTTAGTAGTGAAAAACAATAGCTATTTTGTTATGCTACCAGAGTATGGATCAAGAATTCAGGCAGGGGACAGCAAATGCAGCTTATCTTTCTTCCATAATGTGTGAGGCCTCAGTTGTGAAGACTGAAATGGCTAGGAGGGGCTTGAATGGCTAATGATTACAATCATCTAGAGGTTTCCTCACACACCTGTCTGGCATTTGGTCTGGATGACTTAAAGACTGGAATCATTTGAGAACAACTACTGGAGCATCTATGCATGATACCTCCATGTGATTTGGGCTTCCTTACAGTCTGTGTCTCAAGATAATCTGGCATCTCACATAGGTTGCTCAGGGTTACAAGAGGGAATGTTCCAAAAAAACAAGTTAGAAACTGCATCACCTCTTTTGATCTGGCCTTGGGAGTCAGATAGCTAAAGTAGTCAAAAGCATGCCAAGCTTAAGGAAGGGAACATAGGTCTCTACTTGGAAATATCAAAGATATGCAGCCATGTTTTAAAATCACCAAAATTATACATTCACTAATGACTTTTACTGAATTATGTAATATCTATTAAGTCCTAGAAAACCAAGACCATGTTGGTTTCAATAGAGCAATGATGGAATAGAAAACTGTTGACTAATATTCTCGCACCTGACTAATTTTATTCTATATTCATGGAGTATCTTGAATCTCCACAGAATTTCCAAAATCAAATGTTCCCATTAATGCAAATGTGTTGTGTTTTCTTTTTCACCCATAGGAGTAAAGGAATCATTCAGGTGACATCTTTCCCTACCCTGCTTCCTTAACATTCCTGGACAGTGCCATAACTGGAGATTTTCAACTCACTTTTCTGTTAAAACCGAAGCGAAACATTTTCTGTTTCCTGTGTGAGAATGTAGTAAGACTTACCCTATACATTTCTTACTAGCTAGGAAGCTGTGATTTAGCTGAGAAGATAACTGTTGAGCAGAATAATCAATATCTAAGGTCATAACTTAGATTGATAACTTTGTGGTGAATGTGGCTCTAGTTATCTAGTAAACAGTTACACAGAGTATTTACATTTGTTATCTAGCAGATTTGTCAATATGTAACCATCAATATTTCTTTATGCTTAGCTGTTGTAATCTAGAATGAAGTAGCCCACAATTTTAGAGGGCACTTGGAGTTCACATGTTGGATCCATCATACATTTTATAGAGGAGGACACTGAGCCCTGGGAGATCACCAGGGAATCTTCTCCAAGGTCAAATGGCTACCAAGAAATGAACTACAGAAAAAAGCTTGGGTATCCGTAATGCTAGCCCAGGATTTTTTCATCACACCACCTGCATCCTCACCACCTATTCTTAGACCCATGCAGTGGCCTTCACACTTACTTAGAAGAGGCCTATCTACAGATGAACCTGAGAGAAGAGGAGTTGAAATATCTCTCTTTTTGTTTTTCCATTCTCCATTCCTTCACTGGATTGAGGATGAAGGATAAAGAATTGGTAGGAATATTGAGAGATATAGAATGACCTTTGGCCTTGGATAGAATTTTTCTGGGACTTTTTTGCATCCAGGCACATTTAGGACTAGTGATTATCTTCTACTTAAGAGATGTCTTTGGTTTCAAAAAGCTGAGAGGTATGAGGATAACATTCAGAAGTAAAGAAGGGTTTGCTTAAAACTCAAAGCAAAAGGCAAAAAAGGATAGTAACCTCTCACACTCCAAAATTTTCCAAAGGAGTCTTCTAATTTTTGACTAATTGCTTAGCAATGTGTTAGATTACAGGTTTTCAAGCAATCTAGGGACAAAAGAAGTCTTCTGCAACCTGACAAAGAGCACCTGTGAAATATCTATAGTTAAGATCATATTTAATGGTGAAATATTTCCTTAGTAGGAAATAAAATCTTTCCTACTAAGATCAGGAACAAAAGAATGATATGTGCGCTGATCATTTTTATTCAAAATTGTTTAAGGATTTCTAGCCAGTGAAATAAGGCAAGAAAAATAAATACATGAAAATTGGAAAGGAAAAATGAAAGTTGTTACTTAAAGACGAGATGACTCACATAATAAAACATCAAGGAGAAAAAAACAAATCTGGAAGAATATGAGTTTAGTAAGATTGTAAGGTACAGGTCAATATATAAAAATAAATTGTACCTTTTTATACTTATATGAGACAATTGCAAAATGAAATTAGAAAACAATATCACTACAATAACCTCAAATACCATTATACACCTGGAATTAAATCTAAGTCTATGAATGCTTCTGGTACTTCCCAATTTAGTATGCTAAAAACTTCAACAATTTCACTAATAAAATAGCTTCTCCAGCCCAATGATTTTTATTTATCATACTTTCATAATTTGCTATCTGTCAAATGTCTTTAAGTGATCACACAATGTACATCTTTATTCTACAAAATAAAATGAAATTTATTCAGCAATAACATTTTCATTGAAATAAACATTTAAAACTATGTTTTGTAATTTTAAATGAATATTTTTAAATTATGGAATTTGGGGAAGTACTGTTTATGAAATTTTGAAATAACAAAACACGGACCTTCCAAACAGCTACTTCCACAAATTTTGATGGCAAAGTTACTCAAGTGAAGCTAAAAAATAGATAAATGCTATTAAAATGAACTTTATATGTCCATATAAATGAGATATGTATTAGTAATTTGGGCTGAAAGTATGGATATTGTAGGAAATTAGAAATGAACAATGTGTTTGGAAAATCTTCTTCTCAAAAGCTGGAACAAGCATGATGTAGTACAAAGTATACTTTTCCAAAGTGCAGAAAAAAGTAATCTTATACAGATCTGCCTAAGGGGGAAATTTCATTACTAAAAACAAAGTGGCAATCTCTTGATTTTCATGTTGATATAACAAAAACCTAAGTTCTACAGTTTAGGGCCACCCATTTTAGATCATGCTTTTAGAAAACTCTACAAAGACTTAATAAACCTGATTAAACCAGTACATTGGAAAGCATCCACACACTGAATTCATGAGTTAAATTATTAGTTTCCTTTTCACCTTGAATTCAGAATCCCTTCCTCTCCCACCCAACCAGGACCTATAGGAACAAAAAGAATCTAGGACAAAATCCGTCAATATAAAGAATATGTATGCAACGCCTGTAGTTTTGACCTGATTATAGGAATGCATTCTGACCAAGATTTCCTTTGAAAGGCACTCTGAATTTTATGAGGAAAATGGGCATTAAAAGTCTGTCTAAATCATGAACAGTTTTATTGCAATTATGTAAGAGAATGTCCTTTGTTTTGGAAATACTCTCTAATGTATTTAAAAGTAAACTTACTCTAAAATGTCCATAAAAATGCACAGACATGCACACACACACATGCATGCAGAGAAAGAAGATGATAAAGTAAATGGGACAAAATGTAAACTGCTAGCATTAAAAGTCTGGATAAAGGGTAAGTATAGAAGATATACTTAAGTTTTAAATTAAATCAAAATAAAAAATTCCTCCAAAATGTTTTTTTAAACTGTATACCTTTCATAGTCACCGGTGTAAGCTACCTGCAAACACCACATGTTAGTGGTTTTTAACTTGAAGTGGAACTCTACATATAAAGTATAAAGCCATTTTTCTAATATGGAACCACCACCTATTATGTCTTCACAAGAACCCATTATACTCACTGAAGCTCCAAGAAGTCCATCTCTTTAATTAAGCAAAGTTAAGCAAACATTTTAGCAAACATAATTTTGGAGTTGGCTGTCAATATGACAATATGACCTCAGGAAAAAGAACTGCTTTCCTAAAGTAGAAAGGAATGAGAAGAATGAAGAGCATTCTTGTTTAAATAAGTATTGTTAGAGACTGAGTCTTTAATTTCATAAACATTTGAAAGGTGATAAGGTAGAAGAAGGAGGTCTAAAAAGGGTCACAATAAAGGCTGGAAGATAAGAACATACGGAAATAATAATTTTTTAAAAAGTATCATGGTTGGAACCAGCCCTAAGCCTTAGGTTCCAAATTGGAAAGTAGAAAACATTTTTCCTGCTTTGGTGTAGCATATGAAGGAAACGGCACTCAAAAGCATTCTTGTTACATAAAAATGGCAAAACACAGGGTGAAAAGGAGAAATATATCCAAACTTGGTGAGAAAATGAGCCCAAGTCTTGTACAATATCTTTAAAAAATCAAAGGAAAATTGACCATTTTTGAATTGGAATCTTAAATTCAGTGTAGCCTAATTTCTCTCTTTGATGAAATGTATTTATTCTTACTGGGATTTTCTTTAAAAGATGTGATCATTTCTCCAATTATAGTTCCACTGAGTCAAAAAGAACATATGAACAGTTAATTACATATGGCAGAATTTTTGTGCTGTATTAGTTGAAGCGGTCCCAAAGGGAACCCAGATTCAAGGGTGGGGAATATAGGTCTGTCAGAGAATTAATGATCAGTTTTTTCACATTAGCCACAGTGTGATTGACTTCTGTCTCAGTGCTTTATTTGGTCCTACTTTCTCTGTAGTTTTCACTCATTCAGAGTTTTACAAAGACGAATTCACTGTCATTTCCCATGACATTCCACAACCATTGTACTAGTTTCATAATTAGTGACTTAAAACAGTACAAATTTATACTTTTACCGTTCTGTAGGTCAAAGTCCAAAATTTTCTCACAGACCTATAATCAAGTCTAAAGTGACAGAGCTTCTTTCCCTCTGGAGTCTCCAGGGATGACTAAATTTCTTCGTGTTTTCCAGTATCTAGTGGTTGACTGTATCCCTTGATTTGTAACCCCTTCCTTTCCCCAACCTTAAATACCTTTCTTCCCTCTTAGTTTCCCCGCTTCCCCACCAACCTCCCCTCTCTGAGGCCCTCTGCTTCTTTCCTCACATCTCTAACTCTGACTTTCTTGTCTTCCTTTTACGAAGACCCTTTTAGCTTCTGATATTGCTATTAAAATTTGGATGCTATAATCCACCACTCCTTGACTATCAGCTTAATCTGCCTTTTGATTAGTTTAGTGCGACTTCTAATTGTCAGGTTTTTGTGAGATTCCTGATCTGATTTTCTAATTCTTTATAACAAAATTCTATGACAATTACCCTTTCCAGACTTTATTGCAGTGACTGTCAGAGTCAACTTTCACATAATGTTTGTTGACTGAATCAAATATCTGTATTGCTGATGAAAATATTGAATATAAACTTTCTGTGAGGTGGTACCTTTATGCTGCCAATTATAATCCATAACATGTTTTCCTGAGAAAATGTTTTCTTTCTGAGCACAGTAATTTGATTACTGAAGTTATTGGCTAGTGTTTGTGATGTTGGCAAGTGTTAAAATATATTTCTAGACAACTGGCAGAAATCTGTCACTGACCTTCTGAAGTAAGAGTTACGTATTGCTTATTATTACAAGTGATAAAGCTCATTATATATAAAATGACTTTTCCCAATAGTGTGTTTGTTAAAGGAAGAGAGATATAAACATCTCACCTAATTGCAGTAGGGTTCTGAATTTGTCCTTGCTTAACCCTTTGACCAGATCTCCCCTGATGTGGATTTTGTCTGTATCTTCATCTTTATTCCACTGATTGACCATGGTAACTAAGTCCTCTCATAATCCGGGTTGAGTCTTGTTACACTACTAACTTTTCATGTTAATACTGATAGATGAATTGCAGGGAATTTTGCTTTATGTCTGTTAGTATTCAGAGTTAAAAATTCATATCACAAAGTCTACATCATTGATGTTTTTTAGCTATATCCACTTGCTAATGGAGAGATACATTAAAAAATGGAAACCTACTGAGGATGATTCCACATTAATTTTCTCTTTGGAAAAATTATTCCCATTCCCTGGCTGCACAGAAGGGTTTCATACATCAATCTCATGTTTAGAGGAAACAAACACTTTTAGATTGAGTTTTGATAGATGACCTACTGAAAGCCAGGAACTCTCATAATTTCTGTACATGTCTCATGCCAAAAATCACTATTTTATGTTGGTCTGTGAGTAGCTACAAAAGCTACTTTTTCTTGAACACTGGATTTTCACCTGGTCAGGCAAATGGCTATGCTCAGTGGGGTTCCACCAAACTGAAGCAAGAGTGGAAAGTTTCTCAGTGGAAACTTCAAGAGATGCAAAAATGAAAGTTTTTAACAGACAGCCAAGAGCCTGATAGAAAACAAATGTCTAAGAAAGTAGAAAAATTCAAAAGGCATCCTGAATGTCAATGAGAAACAAGTATAAATATAGAGCTAGGAATCTAAGAAACAGAGATACAGGAAGAAATAGAAATGGGTGAAAATAGTAAATAAAAAGTATTCTGGAGCAAAGATTTAGAACAAGAGCTATTGTCCGTAGTTTGTTTTATATGTAGTGAAGTGTCATTCATAGTCTGGAGTTTGTAGAGTTAACCAGTATTCAAGTTTCTCCCCACTTGCCCGTTTATATCCATTTTCCAGCCATCTGTACCCTGTTTTGAACCCGAGTACCCTGGCTGTCTGTCTTCCAGCTATGTTTGGCCAATGAAAGTCACTGTGAAGAGATCTGAGAGCATTAGTAGAGAGAGATCAAAGTATTTATTTGTCCTGACTCCCACCCTGCCAAGTTATAGATTGGTAGGGGCTGAGTTTTACTGGAGTCCTTGGCTCCTGTCAAATGGCTCTTTCCAGTGTCACTGGGTTCCTTCAATTTCTCCATTCCACTTACCCACTCAGGTGTAAGGATACCATCAGCTTCCCACACTTACTAGTTCTAACATGCTTCATCACCCATTGCTGGTTCTCCTTTCCCTACCTTTATCTTTGCAAATAGTCTCTTTATTAATTTTTCTTCATTCCATTTGAGTGTTCCTTCTGTTTCCTGCTGTTGAAACACTAAACGATAGTTGATGAAATGGATATTTACTACAGTTGACAAAAATTCTAAACATTTCTAAGTGGTGCTGCTATCTGTTATATAAGCATATGGTCTATGCTATCGGCCATTCTTTTGTATAAGACTTGTGATTCAGGAAGAAAATTCTTTGTTTCTTCTTATGATCTCCCAAGATGACAAGACTGAGAACACAAAATATTTTAACCCTACAAAGGAGTTACTAAAGTGCTTGTAAATGGAAATGGAAAATGGAAGAATTACCCCACTTTTCAAGAAAAGTATTGACAACATGAAGAAGGAATCACTGTTGGGCTGATTATCCATTATCTTCTCTTGATCTAGTTTCTTTCTCAGCAAAGACCCACCTTGCTTGTTAATGTTCCTTATATCCTTATCATATAGGCTTTTCCTAAACCAAATCTGTCTTGGGTAAGGTTTCTCAGAGCAGAGACTGAGATGAAAATTCAGGTAAAAGTGATTTATGAAGGAACTGCTCCCAGGAGAAACCATTAATGGAATAGAAGAAACAGGACAAAAAAGGAGGCATGAATTCAGGTGATGTTCCAGTCTCAGCCTATTTCCCCTGGAGAACTCAAAGTGTAAATTGCACCTCAGAGTTTGTTTCTCTTGTGACAAGGGAAAAGGGAATTTTCATATTACTGTGCCAGTTACTTATTGCTTATGGGAAGCAGAGTAGGGGGTGGGTTGGGAAAGACTGTAAATCTCCCAAACTTCTGTCAGGTCCACCAAAGTGGATCTGGTAGCCTTAAGGGTAGGTATCTGAAGATAGTTGCAGTTTTGAGCAGTTAAGAATAAAACATGCAGAAGCTAGGCAATGGATACATAGAACCCATCAAGGAGAACCAAGGGTATTTTACCAAAGCACTAGCCTCATCTGCTATAGTCCTTCCAAAGGCACATCTGTAACTGGTTAGCACAGAGTTAAGTAAAATTCTAGGGGAAAACAAACAAGCACAACTTTCTTCATATGCTAGTTTATAGGTGTTGGAAATGTAAGGTGAGATTGTGAATGACACTTATAACTAAGGTGACCAATGGTATCCTAGGATGCCAGATTTCAGTTGCAAAACCCAGATGGTCCAGTGTAACCTGAAATGGTTGGTCACTCTACCTGTATCTGAAATGCCACTTAATAGAGAAACCTCAGATTGTCTCAAAGAAGATCTAATGGAGGGAGAGGCAGTTGTGAATGTAGGAAGTTTGCAAACATCTCTTGAAACCACACTCAGTGGTTTTCAAAGCAGAAGTCTAGAAATCTAGAAAGAAAGTGATTGCAACAAAAGGTGTGGGGCCTGTGAAAGAGGACAGGGTTGGGTTTCAAATGCAGATTACCTTTCATGTTAAAGGTTTTTATAAGCCAGAGCATCAAGAAAAGTCCCTCTGAAGATGAACATCTGAGGAAGACCTTGATTCCCCAGGATAGGAGATAGTGCAAAGATTACGCAGACTGGTTTGGGCTCAGGAAGTCTCCATGGACTTCTTCCATATACAATCTCAGAATAATACTTTTATACTCCTTAAATTTCCAGAAAAGAGGGGAGGAAAAAGATGTTTGACATGTGTTGGAATTTCTATTATTACTTTGAATACTGTTGATATGATAATGCATTCCCATTTAGCAATATTCTTGTTTAGTTTTGTTTCAAATCTAATGTGAATGATGATGAATAATAACATTTCAGATTATACCAGTTTTCCATATGAGAAAATATTCCATTTTCATGACATTTTTGTTTTTTAAAAATGGAATCAAAAGGTCATTCAAGACTACAGTTTTTAACGTATGCATGTGGTAAAAATTTTTCAAAAGAATGTTGTCATGATGATTTCACTCTGGATAAGTTAAAAATGTTTCCGAGTGAGAATTTTGAGATATTGAATTAGAGATCATTTGTATGCAGGTGTCAATTGCAATTGTAAGAATATTCAATGATTCCCGGAGCTAGAATGAGCGTTCTTAATCTTAACTGCATATGAAAAATATTTAGGGAGCTTTAAAATAATTTTGATAACCTAGATCCCAGGCAATGCTAATGAAATCTGAATTTCTGGGAGTGAAGTCAAGGCAAGCAGGCTTCATGGACTCACAACCACTGTTGAAGTCCACCAGGTCTTGAACTTAGAAGGATTCTGCAATGAGTTTAATG
>RJWH01008289.1:0-31888 GCA_004363575.1 Solenodon paradoxus
CTACTATGTGCCGGTCACACAATGACTGATGTATGCCTGTGTCCTCGCAGCAATTTTGCAAGTAGGATCAGTCCTTCCTTTTTTAAGGATGACCCACTTGGTGAATGTAAGCGACACATTCAATTCCAGCTTGTGAGTGCAGCCGCAGAGGCTGGAGTGAAGAATGGTGGAAGTCCTTGGTTCATCTCTCAGAGAGACCCGTATGTGGTGGGCTTCTCAGGCCCATCCTAGATGTCCAAGTGGGGGTCCACGGGGGCCTGTCTGTGGCCTTCACCAGGCCCAAACCTCATTGAGAGGCAGGACTGTGTCTGATTTGTCTAGACTGTAAACTTCCTCATGCATGATGAGCATGTAAAGATGCTTTTAAATGATAGAGCATTCGCTAAAATTTATTCATTGCCTGCTGTGTCGGCCACCCTAGGCCTTCACCCATGTACCCTCCTCACTGTCTCCTCTGAGACGCTGTAGATGACAGCATTGAGGTTAGGAGAAAGGAAACCAGCTTTTCTGATGTCATCCACAGCAGTGGCAGGCGTGGGGTAGAAGGACACTGCCCCTCACTGGAACACCCGTCCCTTTTCTTCTTCCCAAAGTTTCTGAAGAGTCTCCTAGTCCCATTCTCTGTCCCTTTTCTGAGGGCAGACGTTTGCAGAATGCCTACTTTGAGGCAGGTCCACCAAGGCCATTAGGGAGTAGTCTGCACAATTTCACTTAAAACAACAACAACACACACACACACATGCACACAACCAAGAAAGGAAGGGAAAATAGAATAAAAAATAAGTAAATCTCCTCCACTACACCATCCCATCACCAGCCCGTAGTAACCTCTGGTAACCTCAGCCATTGTGCTTTTTGTCAAGCAGCAGGTACCTTAAATCAACAGGCCCGGCCAGTCAAGTTCAGAACCTCAGAACCTCTGCTTTGCCATTTCTCCATTCCCACCTGTGTTTAGTTCCTGAATCCGCACCTCTTGCTGAGTTGATAGCTGTCTCCAGAATTCCTGCTGTCATTCTGGTTTGAAGAGGGAGGTGGTTAGCCCCAGTGCCAGTCAGTAATGTGTACCTCACCCCTCCTTCCTCTCCCTCCCTCTGCCTCCCTAGGCTGCAGTACAATGAGACCCCGCCTCAAAATACTACACTGCTTTCCTATTGCTGCTGTAACCAATTTCCATAAATTCAGCATCTTGAAACAAGCCACATTTATTCTCACATTCTGAAGGTCAGAACTCAGCGTGAGCCTCCAGGGGGGCGAAAACCAAGGTGGCAGCTTGCAGGATTCTCTCCGTGCTCTGGGGCGGACTGACTCCTTACCTCTTCCACTGTCCAGCTGCCTGCCCACCTAGGCTTTCTGCTTCACCATTGCATCATACCAGTGTCTGCTTGCGTCATCACATTGCCTCTTCCCTTTGTAATTCTACTGTCTGCTTCTCCTAAGGGGCCTTGTGGTTGCATCATTGGATTCACTTGAATAATCTAGGACTCTCCATCTCAAGACCCCGAGCGTACATCTATAAAATCCCTTTTGCAAGATAAGGCAGAGCATAATAATAATTAACAAATTCCAAGAATCAGGACATGAACATCACCGGGTGACATTATTTGGCCACTATCGGGATAGTTTGTGCTTCTAGAACAAACTTCCACCGACCTGCCTGTGCATTAGACCAGTAAACAAAACTCCACTGACCAAACACAAGCTCTCCCTGGAGCTGCACCCAGCACTCAGCAAAGACCTTGCTGATACCTCGTGGCCTCTATGATTCTGCGCTATTGATTCTATTTTCATTTGACAGAGAAGAAACTGAAACCTGAAATTTAAGTGACATGCTTGAGTTCACACAGGGAGTAAATCAAGGCCCTGAGATTTGAACGCTGGTCTGTTTGGTTCCAAGATTATTTTCTTTGACATCACACTCTCCCTGTCACGGTAGCCAGTGCCTAGGAGGTCCCCAGAGATCCCTGAGCACCCCTTAATATAGACCCTCCCACACTGTACCCAGATGGTCAGTGCTGTGGGAATGAGGGTGGTGTTTTCTGAGCCAAAGCCATCCAAGACATTGTAGCTTGTGTCTTTCTCTCACCTTCATTTCTCTCTCTCTCTCTCTCTCTCTCTCTCTCTCTCTCTCTCTCTCTCTCTCTCTCTCTCTCTCTCTCTCTGACCCTGACCCTGGCTCTGGGTAACTAGATGTCATATCACAGACACTCAAGCAGCCCTGTGAAGAGGCTCATGTGCTGAGTAATGGAAGCCTCTGCCAACAAACGTCAACTTGAGCAATGCGTGAGTGTGCCGTCTTGGACATGGATCCCCATTCCCCGTTGGGTACTTAAATGGCTGCAGTCCACCAACATCGCACTACTTCTTGAAGTAACTTGTTACGTAGCTATAAAGCTAATGCAAGGCCCAAGTTTGAGGACTCTCGGGCAGGTTTTGCTCTGAGTTCCAGCTATATCCAAGTGGTGCCAGGTAGGCCTTGACTCTCTGAATAAGCTGCTGTTCCATTCCTGCCTCCCCAGCTCTGGAGTGGAGAACTCAATAATTCCAGAACATTCCTTATTCCTGAACCACTTCCTACAATGAACAGAAATATCTCCCTTCTATGATTTCCCTGATCTAAAACCACCAGTGGTTCCTTAATGCCCTTAAATATTTCCATCAAGCCCAACATCCTTAGTCTAGCACTCAGCCTCAGTCTCTTCCCCAATCCACAGCCCCGCCAGTACCATTTTTCATTATCCCTTGCCTGATCCTTCAAGCCTGCTTGGAACGAGTTGTTTTCTGCTGTAACAATTTCTTCTTGATCTGCTTGTGGGCATTTTTTTTTCCCTCATCAGTTGAAAATGGATGAGCAAGTAAGACTGAGGATCGCTAGGTACCAGAAGTCAGTGATGAATGCTTCTACATCCAGTCTTAATTTTCACAACCAGCCAGTTACAGAGATAGGTGACTGAGGTCAAATGACCTTCCCAAAGTCCTGGTAAATGATGATCAGTAATGATGGAATCCGGCCCTGCTCAGCCTTGTGGCTTGAAGTTCGGTGTTTTTCCACTTCACCCTGTTGCATCTGACTCACAGGTCTATGGAATTTTACTGTTTATAAAGCCCCTGCTGATTATCCCTTTAATGGAGATCCACCACAGCCCAGGGTGAAAGACGGAGCAGAACTGGTCATCCCATTTCACAGATGATAAAGCTGACATGAGCAAGAGGCTTGGTTCTTGTGGGAACAAGTGTCAGAGCTGTGGTTTCAACTTAAAATCTGTCTCCAGACCCACTTTGCTTTGTTTTTTCTTTGTAGTTCTCCCTAAATCTACCATAGACTTTTTGTTCATAATGACACCCCATGCATATTTGCTGGCTGATGAATTTTTGAAATGTATTCTTTATAGTAAATGGTCCAAAAGGGGGTCTGGTGTCTAAAGAATGGTCTATGATGAATAAGGCTTACTTCAAAAGAAAACTTTAAAGAAGTGTGGCAGGAGAGGACTGCTCACTGTTGGACAAGAAGACTGTGGAGTGGTCTGTGCTGGGGAATGTCTATGAATGGCCCACCCCGGCCTGGGGTGGGAAGTGGACTAAAGAAGCCACGCAGGCCTCAGAGAACCCAACAACTGAGACTGGATTCAGGACTGATGAGGGCGCCATTGTTATCTGAGTTGCTAAAACAGAGCAAAGAGGAGGAGGAAGATTGGGCACATTGTTTGTTGAAGACTTCTTATTTGCATATCAGAAGTTGAAACTGTTCTACAAAGAGGTTCTTTGATGACAAAGTCACATCAGGGTCCTGGGGCATGTGAGTCCTCCTAGGTCATCCTGCCATTGTCTGCCCTTAGATATACCAACATTCTCCAATAGGCACTCGACAAGTATAGGTTGAAGGATGGAACGAATATTACACAAGCAGGTAGCTGTGGATTTCTCCTGTCTCTGCTGGGTTCTAGTACTATTTCATCTCATCTTGAATACTCATTCAAGTTCCTACTGCTCTTCCTTGGTAAGAATTTAATTTGTTGCTCTAGCCAAACCCAGTGGACTCTTACCCTGCCTTCTGTGGATCTAGTCCATGACTGGATGCCTCTACCCATGATCATCTGGCCTGGCTTCTTAAAGCAACTTTACATTCATATTCAGAACCTATTTGGAGCTAGAAATGAGAAGAGACACAGGCATGGCACAGAAAGCGGCCTGTGTGCAGGGTGCCCTAGCGCATTGGGTTTTCTGTGGCCACATCTCCCTTTCACAGTGTGCCCTGGAGAGTGGCTTTTGATGAAGGATGAGGCTGGTTGGGCTATTCCTCAGATCAGTGTGGAATGGCCCCAATGTTTCTATCTGGGAACCAGGAGATGTGGGGTGAATTCAGAATCTGCCACGCAAGAGTGGTGAGTGTGACCTTTACAAAGTTCTTTCCATTCTGAGTTCTGGCTTTCTCAGCATGAATGAGGGGGATGGAGTCCTTACATCCACCATCCTCCCAACGATTGTTTCTTGAGCATTTATTATGTTCCAGACACTTCAATGACGTAGCTTTGAACACTACACAATTTCTGCGGTCAGGGAGCATATGCAGGAGGGAGGCAGACAAGAACCAAATGAAGCAGAGAGGAAATAGGTAATAGATGTGATGTCAGATGGATGGATGCGAGGAAGGTAAGTAGGATAAGTGTCTGGGGCCAGATGACTAGGGCTTATCTTGGATAAGGTGGTCAGGGAAGCAGTCTTTCCAATGGTGATGTCTGAACAGAGTGCTGAGTGGCAGGAAGGGGCAGCCCATGCGTGTATC
Source organism: Solenodon paradoxus (assembly GCA_004363575.1). Classification (NCBI taxonomy): domain Eukaryota; kingdom Metazoa; phylum Chordata; class Mammalia; order Eulipotyphla; family Solenodontidae; genus Solenodon; species Solenodon paradoxus. The sequence goes on from RJWH01008289.1 coordinate 4,781, forward strand.
TGGGGAAGCGCATCCCTGGAAAAGGCACAGAAGTGCAGACTTTTAGAGGGAAACTGGTGTAGCTGAAAGAAACAGCATGGAGGCCATGTGGGGACAGAGCACAGAGAAGTAGCTAAAATCAAGTCATTAAGGACCTTGGATTGTATTCTGAGTGATTGAGAAGCCATCACATTGAGAGTGAGGGCAGGCGTAGTCTGACTTACATGTTGACAAGATAACTGGATCCAGATTTGTACAAATGTGGGCCCCTTCCAGCCCTAGGCTACATGAATCTGGCTTCCAAGGGGAGGGGGCGGGACAGTCGCAGAGCTAGGCCCTGCCTGACAGGCAGACTTTGTGAGCTGTGCCAGCACAGATGCAAGGGCCTGCCTGCTCATGCTCTCTCCTGTCCCTGCAGCGAGTCTCCCACCCGAGACCTCGCTGGTGTGCAGGAGAGCAGAGCTGGCTGACAGTTAACCCGGGTCCTCCAGCCAGAGGCCCTGGCAGTTGTTGGGTTGGTGTGCGGGCTACTCACTTCAGGGTTAGCTGCTTTGTCTCATTCACTTTCCAGCGACAGTTTTTTCCTTTTGGAAAAGCCCTTCCTCTTTCCCCTCTCTTCCTTCTAACTTTTCCACCCCCAGTTCTATTGATTCATCTCTTTAGTTTGTTCTCTTCCTTACTTATCCAGCCCCTAAGAGCTGCAGATCTTCTTCCAGAGGCTTATCTAGCAAAAACTAAAAAGATGGTTGATCTGGCTCATAGGAAAGCTAAGCCCCTGGCCTTGGGTCTCAACGCTAGAAAACTGTAGCGTGTATTTGAAGTTAGTGTGATTCTAACAGCTTTCTGGGACATCTCCATTTTACCTTCCCCAGGAGGTCCCAGAGAGTCCCATACAGCAACAAGAATAAGGCTGTGACTATACCTCAGCACTCTGGGAACAAAAATGGGTCCATGGCCCCTGCAGAGAGGAGGCTCCGTAGTGGATGGGTGTTTGAAATAGGTTTTTGAAAAATAATTTTGTTGTTTCTTTGGTTTACACTGTTATATTCACTCTGGGATATTGAAATCCCACCTCAGTGTGTGTGTTTCATACCACAGCCACCACCAGAGTTCTGGTGCCCTTGACCGCCATCTTGATCCCTCCTTCCTTCCCTTGTACATCCCCCTGGTGGCCGCAGGCGTGTGCCCTGTGAACGATTAAGATTTGTCTGTCTATTTGTTTGGCTTTCTTTATAGTCCATTTACACATGAAACCATTCTGGCCTTCTCTTTTTCTTTCTGGCTGATTTTGCTTAAATGTTCCCCTCCGGTTCCATCCAGGTTGTTGCAAAAGGAGACACTTTGGTTATGTTTTTTTCAGCTGCATGGAATTCCATGGAGTAGCTAGACCACGGCTTCTTTATCCGTCATCTGTTAATGGACATTTAGGTTGTTTCCACGTTGCGGCTGCTGTGGATTGTGCTGCTATGAATGTCGGGGTGCAGATATTTTCCTGAAGTAGGCTCTGAAAGGTAAGTGGGATTTTTCCAGGCAAAGAAGAGATGGGGGTGGAGTATGTACATGGGGTGGTGGTGAGGGAGGGCTGAAAGCAAAAGGGTTGGGAAAATCTGTTGTGTCTTTGGGGAGAAACCAGTCAATTATCTAAATTAAATACCATGAGGGATTACCTCAGTGGAAAAATCAGACCAACTGTTTTTTGACCCAATCCTGTAGTTTTTGTTTTGTTTTTAAGTAACTGTCACTAAATAAACAGAATAGAGATCATTTCAGGTAATAAATGAAATTAAATATTATGTTCAGGTCAAAGGGTAAATAAAATGAGAGGAGAAGGGAAGAGAAGGTCAGAGTCAGGAATAGGGAATTTCCTGTTTAGACAGAATGGTGTCTGGTCAGTTAGACATGGGATCTTTAGAGGAAAAAGTCAAAAGTCTGGGAAGTTTGGTTCCAGGGATCCAAAACAATCCACTCCATTGGAAAACCCACTGTCAAGTCTCCTGTTCACTTTTCCTGAAATGGTTCATCGTTCAGAGTAGTAAGTGAAGAAGGGACTTAGAGGGAAGAGATTCTGATTCATGGTATTTATACCTGGTTTTCATGCCACGCCTTTCTCTTGAGCTCTGGTGGCTGTAGGGACATCACATCACTAATTGCTCACAGCCTCAACCTGCCTCCTTGCCCTGAAAGCATTCCTTCCGGGCACCACTAGGGGAGAGGGAGGCCTTGCTGGAGGCATCTGTGCCCAGCACGGAGCCCCAGTGGGATCTGGATTCCAGAACTCGGTCCCGAGGTTCTCCCAGATTTGCTCCATCCCTCTGAGGTCTACAGAAGGTGCTCACATTTGTTCCCTTCTCCTTATCCACTGGGAACCGCTCATGCCAGCCATACCGAGGTGTCCTCTTTTTTGAAACACCTCCAGAGAAGAGAATACCACGACCTTCTTTGAAAGTGTTGGAGCCCAGTAAGGGGGAGATGTTCTCCATACTAACTCAAGTCTCTTCAGCCGTCGCCGGGGACCGCCAGCAACTGGCGCAAAGACTAAGTATGTTGTCTCCGCCATTTCAAAGAGTGCCTGGAACCATCCTTTAACTGGTCAGTTTTTGAAAGTTAATTGTTTGGCTCCTCCATCTTGCATAACAGAAAGCCAGATTTTCTAAAGCTGTTGGAGGGGGAAATCCTTTGTTCTTCTGCGAGAAGAGGTGGGCCAGGGTCAGCAGCTCTTTGCTGAGGACTCAAGAAATGCAGATTCCTGACTTAGGTGCTGTAGAAGATTTTGATCAATGATTGCAGCTTCCTTTCATGAAGGTGCTTTGGGAAGAGGGTGCATCACACATCCACAAAAAAGTTAAACATTATTTTAAGAATCACATGTCATTGTAAGATAGCCAATAGACATTGCCTAAGGGAGAGTATTATTATGATACTTATTAAATAATAATAGCTAATGTTTATTGAGCATGTACTATGTACCAGGCCTGTCTGAAGCACATTATATTTGTTAACTTATTTCACCCTTACTACTCCCTTCTGAGGTTAGAACTACACTCCTGTGTTAGAGAGGACATCGAGTCATAGAGATATTGAAAATCTTCCCAAGATCAGAGTTAGTAAATGGAAAAACCCATAAGTGACCCAGATCATTTAATAGCAGAATGTGAATGATTCAATTCCAATAGGGAGAAAAAGCAATTTTTATTATGATGGGACATGGGGCAGATCCATTTGTACATGTCTGGTGGAGTGTAACCTTTGAAGGAGGTGGAAGAGGTTTTACATACTGAACTCTTTATGACTGACCATGTTATTGTGACTACTTCAGCTTTAGTAGGCCCAAAGTTTCAACCTTGTAGCTTAGATGTAGGAATACCTGGAGAAGGCAGAGTGGGTGGAGAGAGTTGGGGGTCTGGAGACAGAGATGAGGCCCGGATCAACCTGTGACTTGCTGTGTGTCTTGGGTCAAGTCCCTTTTCCTGTGGGTTGTTCCCTTCTGGAAAATAAAGGGATGTTGGACTCAGTTTCTTAGGTCCTGTCCAGCACTAAATGCTAGTTTTCATGCTTTTTGTATAAACACACACTATCAAGAAGTCCAACTGAGTGGTGGACTTCAGCTGACTCAGGGCTCTCTCTGGTTCTCTGAGTTCTGCCCTCTTCTAAATGTTGGCTTTGTCCTCTGGCTGACTTTTCTTTATTTTTTTAATATATTTTTTTGTTTTTGTTTGCATTGCTGTATTGATTTTAGGATATTGAAATTGTACCTCAGTTTGTGTGTATTTCACACCACATCTGTCGGCAGAGTCTAGTGCCCTTTACCGGCCCCTTGTTCCTTCCTTCCTTTCCTCCCCACTCCGACGTGCTCTGGTAGCTGCTGTCTTGCGTCCTGTGAATTTTATTGAGATTTGTCTGTTTGTTTTGTTTCTTTATATTTTACATGTGAGTGAAACCATCCTGTACTTCTTTTACTTTCTGGCTTATTTTGCTGAACATGATCTCCTCTAGTTCCATCCAGGCTGTGGCAAAAGGTACAATTTTGTCTTTTTTAAATAGCTGAGTAGAATCCCATGGAAGATATCTACCACACATTCTTTATCCAGTCAGCTGTCGATGGGCATTTAGTCTGTTTAACATGTCTTAACTATTGTGAATTGTGCTGCTCGGAACATAGAAGGGCAGATATTTTTTCTCATTAGAGTGTTTTGTTCTCTGGGTATATTTCTAAAAGTGAGATTGCTGGATTGAATGGCAGATTCATCTTTGTATTTCCTGAGAAATTTCTACACTGTTTTCCAAAGAGGTTTCACTAAGTTGCATTCCCACCAACAGTGAAGGAGGGTTCCTTTTTCTCCACACTGTCTCCAATGGTTGTTGGCTCTCGTCTTTTTGACATAGGCCATTCTCACCGATGTGAGGTCATATCTCACTGTAGTTTTTATGACGAGTGATGTAGAATCTTTTTTATGCGTCTGTAGGCCCTCTGTGTTTTTTTCTTGTTAAATGTCTATTGAGTTACCTTGCCCACTTTTTGAGAGAGTTATTTGCTTTTTTATTGTTAGGGTGCAATCTTTATATATTTTGGGGATTAAACTCTTGTCTGATATATGTTGTGTGAATATCTTTTCCCAAGGAGTGGGTTACTTTTTTGCTTTAGTGGGGATTTCTTTCACTGTAAAGAATTTTTTTAGTGTGATATAGTCCTAGTTGTTTAGTTTTACTTTAGTTTCTTTTGCCATAGATGTCCCTTCTCCAAACACTTCTTTGAGGTTGATGTCCTGAAGGGTTTTTCTTACATTATCTTTTGTATATATTTTTTGGTTTCAAGTCTTATGTCCAGATCTTTGATGCATTTTGAGTTAATTTTTGTATATAGCACTAGTGAGTAATCTAGTTTCAATTTTTTTTTTTTTTACAGGTGTCTGTCCAAATTTCCCAACACCATTTGTTGAATAGACTTTCTTTCCTCCGTTGTATGCTCTTGACTCCTTTGTCATAGATGAACTGTCCATATAGTGTGTTTTTTTATTTCTGGGTTCTTGGTTTTATTTCACTGATCTGTGTGACTGTGTTTGTGCCCCTACCTTACTGTTTTGATGACGATCGCTCTATAGTATAGTTTGAAGTCTGGGAGTGTGATTCATCCACTATTCTTTTTTTCTGAGAATAATTTTGGTGATTTGAGGCCTTTTGTGGGTCCATACAAACTGTAGTATATTGTTTTTTCAATTCCCTTGAATAATATATATGGAATTTTGGTGGGAATTGCATTAAGTCTGTGTATTACTTTGGGTAGCTTGGCCATTTTAACTGTGTTAATTGCCCAATCCATGAGCATGGACTATTCTTGCATCTCTTTGTGTTGTCCTCAGACTTAGTTTTCTGTGATTGCAACCATAGTTCAGTGCTTTCTTGTTCTTGTACACCCTCTACCAACAAACTAAAGTCCTGTGTGAGGCCAGTGACACAATTTGTGGGGTCCAATATAAAAAGAAAACGAGGGAACCTTATTCACCATTTATTACGAATTTCAAGAAGGCAAAACCAGAGAATTAAATGAACCATCGGCCCCAGCAGGTGAAAGGCCCTGTACCCAAGAATATTGACCCGCTTGGTTCTTTGCATCACTCTCATTGGGCCAACTTGACAAATCACTATGACCCCCAGGGGAATACCATGGGCTGATTGGCTTAAATTTGGCTTATTGCTCATCCCTGGACCAGTTCTTAAACTGGATGACTTATGTGATTGGTTCAGATCAGGCTGGGTCCTGCTCCACGCAGCCTACAAGTGCTAGGAAATAATAGAGAGGTCATATGTCAGCACAGATAACTCTCACTGTTTCTGAAAGGGAGCACCAGGCAGCATCTCCCCACCAGAGGAGCATTTGAAGTGGGGTCTCACCCCAAAAAGCAGCCTGTGTTTCATCCTCCCCCTCTCTTGTTAAGAGAAAATTATACTTCCCTCCAGTGAGTTGAGAAGAACATTGATTTCAGGCTATGGGATTGTGGAGATGACTCTGATTTTGCTTTTGTGAAGAAAGACAAAGGAAATGAAATCAGTATTTGGAAGAGCTGTCTGCACTCTCCAGTATGCTGCACTGGTATTATTCACAGGAATTAAGGTGTGGATACAACCTAAGTGTCCATCAATGGATACGTGGATAGAGAAAAATGTGGTACATAGACACAGTAGAATATTACCTAACTTTAAAAAGAAGGAAATTCTGCCATTTGCGATATGAGGGCATTAAGTAAGTGAAATAAGCCAGACACAGAAATATAAATATTGCATGATCTCACTTATATGCAGAATCTAAAACAGTAGAATTCATAATTAATCAACTGCAAAGGTGCAGGCAGGAATGGAGGTGAGTAGAGACAGGCAGGCAAGAAGAGAGAGGAGGCGGAAGCCCTTCATTAATTTGACTTAGTTGTTCATCTTGGTCGACACGCAAATTCAGCTCTTGTTCCCCCCTGTTGGTCTGTGTCCCCACTCTTCTTCACTCTCCCTCTCTCCCAGACTCCCCTCATGTTCCTGTTGTCCCTCTAATCACTTCTTTGGTGCCTTGCCTCAGATGTCCTCAAGACAACCTGAAAGAAACACCCATCTCTGGTCTTGCTAGATAAGGATGAAGAGAGTGGAATTAAGTTCCAGCAGGTGCCTGGAGCTCAGGCCTCTCTTTTATGCCTTCCTCCTACCTGAGATCAGCATCCATCATTCTTGACAATCAGTTGCACAGGGAGGCTTCTTCCAAATCTGTAAATCCCAGGTGCTCCAGGAGGGCAAGTTGCCTGCAGCTTATCAGCTCATCTCGCCGTCTGTCTTGACGAAGGCACCTGCAACACTGAAGGCGCACGTAAATCACATGTTGCACCTTCGACTGCAGGTGGGGGTTCCCACAGATCGCCCCTCGTGCCCCGCCATGCCCAGCGCCAGCACACCCAGAATGAAAGGGCCTGCCTTCACACTAGTTCACAGGAAAGGTGCACCAAGAGGTGTTAGCAAAATTTCCAGTCACCCTTGCGTCTCCTGAAATGCAGATTCTTATAGGTCTAGAAAGAACAACTGAGGGTGTTACCTGGCTTAGTCTCTTACTTCTTACTATTAGAGTAGTGTTCTTGGGTCCCTGGTTCTAGTTCTTTGCATTCTAATTATTTAGTCAAGCTTTATGATTTTTTTTTTTTAGGTGCAGGGAGGGATGACGGTGAGTAGGCGGGCAGGCAGCAAGAGAGAGGAGGGAGAAGCATTGCATTTACTTTATTTAGTTGTTCATCTTTGGTGGTTCTCTCCAGCCGGGATGCAAACCTGGGTCCCTGGGATGTTTGTGGATTGCACTTTGGTGGAGGCAGTTGACCAAACCCCTACTCCACTAGGGCACGCCAAGCTTTGTAATTCTAAGGACACTTGTGTGTTGGCTCTTCAGCATCCATTTTGTTTTCTGAGAGTCCCACCTTGGTTTCATGGAGTACAGTCTTGGTCTCCATAAAGTCTTGTCCTTGACGAACCAAGAGGTACTCTGTCTCGGAGAAATGTCCTGTCCTTGTCTAACGAAGAGGTGGGCTCATGCCTCTAAGCTGTCCCCACCTAATTTTCTGTCCCTGCACTTAGCTGACGTGAACAAGCAGGGTGAGCTGAACTGGGTGTTGCCGAGTGGGACTCTGAGCACGTGTTTTTTCTGCCCCACAGGTGACTCCTCTCACCTCGCCTTACTAAACCTGGCTCCCAGCTCTCCCTCTGGTCCTGCAAGCCAGCTGTGTCAGCTCCCCCAATCACCCCCGACCTATAAGTGGGTTTTATTCTTGTTTTGTGTCTTTACCGTTTGTTTCCTCAAGGCTGCCAGTGTTCCTTCTGTTTCCTCCTAACCAAAGAAACTTGTTTAACTTTACTGTGCTTATCTTTTTCTCTCGAAGTGACTAGTCCCACACATGACTCCAATATACCACTCATGCACTGGCATCTAAAACTGATTTTGAAGCCACCGATCCTTTTCCCCAATTCCAGATCCATAAGTCCATCTGGACGAGGCTTCTCCACCAGGATGTGCAGAACTGTGGGCGCACCCCCAGCCCATCCAGCTCTCTAACACAGCTTCTGTTTTTAGCAGGTACTAGGTACTAATCACATGCTGACTGCAGACTTTGTCTATCAGGCCCTTGCCTTAGGGAGCTACCGTCTAGTGTGTGCCAACTGAAGGATTCAGGAAAGGCTTTCTCAAGGCGATCACACCCAGGTACACCCTACAGATGAATTGGAAGAGACCAGGTAAATATGGGAGTGGGGCCTGGTTCTGATGTCTTCTGGCTCTCATCGTATTGTTTACTTGTTTATTGTCTGAAATGGCCTCACAGGAGAGTGATGACCTTATCAGTTCATGACTGTAGCCCTGACGCACTGTCAGAGCTAAACGAGGTCAACGAAGACATGTTCTGAGAAAGGGTCACCTCCTGAGGGTCCCTTCCTGAGGGTCCTGCCTGCTCAGCTTCATGCCATATTCAGTCTGGTTGCCAGCCGTCCTCACGCCATGATGGGTCTGATTCTGGGCTTTTGCCCAGGAGGCCTGTGGTGCTTTCCCTTCCCTCTTCTGCCCGCCCAGCCTCTCATCTTTCATAGCCCAAGCATCAGGTCCACCGACTCCAGTCCTCCCCTCCCAGGCTGAGCCCAGATCCCCTCTTCCCGCCCCCACAGGGCCCTCCGCAGCCTGCTGCTCTGGTGCTGGCTGCCAAGGCTGTCAAATTGCAAATAAACACATAGGACATCCAATGAAGTTTCCATCTCAGATCAACAGCTCTTTACAACTTTGTTTTCCTTTTTTTTAAAGTACATGGATACAATATTTGGATATATTTGCTCTATAAAGTCATTGCTTCTTTCTCTGAAATTCTCGCCCTTCTCTGACAGCTCTGCTTCACTGCGTTATGGGCATGGACTTTCCCATTTCTCTCTGTTCGTATCACTGCAGAGTATTTCCTCTCCCCTCTCGTCACTAAGTGCCTTCATGAACTTTTCGCTCACCTCTGGCGAGCCCTGGTGCCCACCGTGTTTCTTGGTCACTTAGTGGACCTGGGCTGGAGTCCATGTGACTGCAAGTCCCGCTCAGAGCTGTGGGGACCCCGCTGGGAGGGGAGGGCGGAGGAGGAAAGGACTCTTTGTTCTGTTTCATCACGAGGGCGATTTTCTCTTCTTGCCTCCTCCTTCCCCTCATCCCCTCCAGTCTCAGGAACTTCGGGAAAGGGCAGAGGTGCCGTTGTTGAGAGGGGCCTGTTCAAGGCAGGTCTGATGACAAGACATTGATGGCTCCTGCTACTAACTAGCATAATTAGGTCCTGGACGGCTCATGTAATCACCTCATTAATGCCCGCAAGAACCAGATGAGGTAGATGAATAGTGTCCCCATAGTATAGATCGCTTTCATCCCCGTGATACAGATGAGAAAACTGAGCTTAGAAAGGTTAACCAAGACTCCCTGTTGCTATTAGAGCTGTGAATCAGGGCATGGAGAGGGGCTCGGATCCAGGCACTCTCAGCCAGAGTGCATGCTCTTTCCATTACGCTCCCCCGTCTGCCCTGCCACCCGGCTGGGATGATCCAGAAGCATGTGGGTGGATCTTGGTGCCACCTACCCCGTCTATGCAATGGGTGAGCTTTTCTGGGCTGCGACCCTAGGTGCATAGTCTTCTTTTTGTCTGTCTTCTCTTGTTGTCTTATCCCTTAACCTCATCCTTCCTCTCTGTTATGATCTTCCCAGTGATTTCGCAGCCCCATTAAAAAATTTTAGATGCCTCACCTAGAAAAGACCACGCCTCCCTAATGCCTTCTGGGCCCACGCCATACCAGGTGAGTGTGCTTTCTCAAGGTCAAGCTTCAGAAATACTAGCTTCTGCTCAGCCAGGATAGTTGTTGGGTGGTTGGGGCCCTGGGTGGCATTCTCAGGAGACAGTGCTCCTGGCTGTGCTGTGTGTACCCTGAGCCTGGGGCAGACAGTCAGCTCTGACATGTGACTACAAACCCTTTTCAGAATTCCAGTCTTTGCTCATCGCCAAGGCCGCTTCTACCTGGAACTCAGACTGGCCTCTCACATACATCCTGAGCGCCTTCTCTCTCCACCTAGCACTGACCTCAGAGTAATCGCAGTGTCCTGGAGTCAGCCTTAGATTGGACTTCAGTGAGAGATGGCTCCATCTAATGCTGTCATGCTACATACAGGTGAGGAAATGGAGGCCAGAGGAGAGAGACTTAATCAAGTTCTTAGAGTTCCTGATGATTTGTCTTCTTTGGAAGTACAGCTTGAAGAAATGAATCAAGGGTTCTAGAGAGCTTCGGCAGGTGGGGTTGGGTTACTTGAATGAGAGGCTGTAGCCCTGTTGGATAGGAGAGAGAACAGAGCTGAGTTTCATGAACTTTTTGGTTTGGGGATCAACCAGGCTCAATATCCTGGGATAACTCAGGGCAGGTGTCCTTTGTGCAGTTGACATTTCTGGAGAACTTGGCGTCATGTCTTTGTGAGGATCTGTTCAAAGAATGGGTGTTTTTGGGAACCAGTGAGGTATAGTCAATGGAGGGTGGAGGGTGCCCAGATGGTGAGACTGAGGGAGGAATCTGCACATGGGCTGGGGAGGGCACAGGAAGCTCCCTGGAGTCCCATCAGCATAGAGAAGTTGAAGAATTTGCCGCTTAATAAAATGTAAACCCCTTTAAGAGAGGTCTCCTTTATGCTCTGATCAGTAACTGGTGTTTATGGAACAAGGGCCTTTTCTTATTTTCATACAGTTTTGAGAGTAATGCCTGTTCACCGTAGAAAACTTGGAATATGTAGAAAATGAGTACATAAATGAAAATCACCTAACTCAGAGGCAACTGCAGTTGAGATTTTACTCTATTTTCTAACAGGCACGTCATTTACTTAACTACGAGGCATAATGGGAGGTGAAGTTAAAAACAAACTCTCTGAGCCAGGGGCAAGCCAGTCACTGCTCTGTGATCTTTACAAATGAGCAGATGCTTTCTGCCTCAGTTGCTGCACTTGTAAAATGGGGACAAATCATAGTGCCGGTACTTTCAGGCTCTTGTGAAGATTTGATGAGTTGAGACAATATCAAGTGCTTAGAGCCCTGCCTAGTACAAAATAATAGCTTGGAAAGTGACAGCTATTAGTGTCGTTATTGCTATTATTTTGTAATTCACAAATAGCTAAGCACCCGTGCTGCCTCCCTATTTCCTCTTTGGGACTATCTGGAGGCAGGCCAGTCATGGCAATGTCCTCCGATTCCCGTTTCTAAACCATTGCTGAGTAATGTTGATTTTCTAGAATTTTTTGGAAGATGGTGGATATGTTTACATCACACTTCAGAGTAAATCCTGCCTCTCCCCATGTACTCGATGCATACACTTAAAAGACAAAGCAGAAATTATCTCATTTTCTCTCTCTCTCCCTTCCTTAGCCTCTCCAGAAACCTGGCACTTCAGTCCTGCCCACTCCCTCTCAAAATCCCTCAGCTTCTAAAGCCTACAGCCATACTCAGTAAAACCAAAGAGTCAAGTCGTGACCATGGAGACCCTGGGGCCTCTTTCTGTCTACACGGGTGTGGGTCAGCTGACACACCTGGACATACGCAGATCACTGCACCCAGGTGGACCCCCGACCTGGAATCATATTTTACCTTCTGTGTGGTGTCTTCTTTATCTGACTGCTCAATAGTGTGAGCACTTACCATTACCTTGTGACACATCCACAGGGCGGAGTGTTTTGGGGGCTTCTTCTCTGAATGCAAGTTTCTTGCTTTCATTTTTTTAATAGGGAGGAAGTTTGAGGCTGCAGGCTGCAGGCTTCCCACAAATCAGCTTCCCAGGCCTACACTCGCAGCCCTCTAATACTTGGCTCACCGCCAGCTGTTCCTCCATCTTTATTCTCTTCCTGAGTGCTCTCAAGACCACTCGTTGGAATGTGCCTTCCTAGCTTTCTGGCACCTGCTCTTCCTTAGCCTCTGCCCATATTTCCTCCCCGTCCCACCTAGAGTTGGATGCCCCATGGTTCTCCCCTCTCCCTTCTGTGTTCCCCTGGGCACCTCCTATGCTGAAGAAACTTCAGCTATCACTCATGTACCTAAGACTGCCCAAGATTTTGCTCTGATATCCTTTCCCTGGGCCCCACATCTCTGCATTCAGTCCTGCCTTATTCCGGAACCAAGTCAAGTTCATCATGTCCAGAATAGAATTTGTCATTTCCACCCTACACTTGCTCTCCCAGCTGGTCCTCTCTTTCATCGTGTTCTCTATATTTTATTTTCTTTCTATACCCATGCCCAATCTTTGTCATGAACTTTTCAAAAAAAGTATGTATTCAGTGAAAGCGATTGCCCTTTAACGATTATATTCACCCTGTCTTTAATGTCAAAACTGAAAAAAATAATAACGCATTTTAGGTTGCTGGACCAAATTATCATTTCAACAGGTAAGCAAGTTGAAAATGTGGCAATGAGATTTAAAATATTTTTTTGCCCCCCCCCCAATTTAAAAGTTGGTTTCTATTTTCAAACTCGTTTTATTATAATTTTTTTGGTTTGCAAAAATGCTATAATACTTTAAAATTTTTCTTTTAAAATGTAGTGTATATGGGAATTTTTATGTTTTAGTATCAGTGAAAGAGACACTGTTACTGGGCACCCGCACCCGGTTCCCTTTTCCAATAGGATCTGAATTTGTTCTGTTGTCCGCCCATCCCCCACTTCAGAGGGCAGCTCTGATTAGTCTAAGCCAACAGTTCTCAAAGTGTGGCCAAGTGACTCCTCCTTGGGATCTGGGAGATCAAAGCTACTTTCATAGTTTGCCTTTTTCATTCTTTGCTTTTTTCCCCCTCATTCTCTCCCAAGTATACATGGGATTTTTCCAGAGGCTAAGTGCCATGTGATACCGCAACAGATGGAATGTAGAAGCAGATAGGAGACCGCAGCTGTCTTCTGTTAAGCTAGAAATTGAAGAGATTTGCAAAACTGTGGAACCATGCCACACCTCTCATTAAATTAAAAATACAGTTAATAATCATAACAAATTTGTGATTATGTCAACATGTCATGAGTTTATATTGTTATTCTTCAGTGAATTGAAAAATAAATGCATAAAAACATATTAAAAAACTTACCAGTATTAGTTGATAATACTATACATATCAATAGATGTAATTCACCTCAACTACAGCTCTCAAGGGTCCTCAGTAAATTTTAGGATATTAAAGGGGTCCCTAGTCAGAGAAGTTTGAGAACCACTGGTCTAATGTGGTGACAGTTATTGGTACGGAAGTGACTTAAGTTAAGGTCATTAGATGTGAGCATGGAAAGATTTCTAGTCCGTGTCTGGGGCAGCGATTTCTTGCGTTCTCTTGTTGGATGTACAAACTCTTAGTCGACCTTGTTGCTGGTAGCCTCTTGCAAACCTGATAGCTATAAATGACACACTGTGGAGAGAAACTTGGAGACAGAGAAAGACCTCAGGGTCATAGAGTGTCCTTAGGCTGCTGCTGTGACAGTGTCCAAGGTCGCCCTCTGCCCTTCCAGTGACATGAGAGAGAAATCTCTTTATCGTTGGATCCATTTTGAATTTGGTTCTCTCTTCCTTGCCTCTGAAAGCCCCCTTTTCTGATGTAGCACTGACTTCGTATAATTCTATATATACTCAGTTGCAGTGGACCTGAGGTTTTTCAACACCACCAGCAACGAACTCAGTCTGACCCAATCTGTACCTTCAGATTTAACAGGTTAAGGACTCAGTCTGTCGAGACCCCCCTCCTTCAGATACTCTTCCTGTGTCCAGGTTAGCTTGTGTGCTTCTGACCTACTGACTAGAGATTGGAAGTTCCCTCCTTGGATTGAATTAATTTGCTAAGGTGGCACACAGAACGCAGAGAAGCATTTTCCTTACTAGACCACTGGTTAATTATAAAAGGATATAACTCAGAAACAGCCAGAAGGGCAGAGATTCTTCAGGCAATTTATATGGGAAAGGGCATGGACCTTCCATGCTGTCTGGGATGGGGGCACTCCACCAGGAACTCATGTGCTCACCAACCCTGAAGCTGCCCACCCCCCTCTTTTATGGAGGCCTCATTACATAGATATGATTGATTAACTCATTAGCCATTGATGGTTGAATCACCTTCTACTCCTCTCTCTGGGGGTCCAGGGACTGGGACTGAAAATTCAACTCTAATCACGTGGTTGGCTTTTCTGGTGATAGGTGCTACTTTAGATACTGTCTGAAAGTTGTCTCATGAACATAACAAAGAAACACCTTTGTCACTCCAATCCTTTAGAAACTCCAAGCATTTTAGGGATTCTGTGCTAGAAACAGGATAAAGACTAGATACATAGTCTTCATTATGGATCACACTGTCACCCTTGGAAAATGAGTTGGCATTCTCATATTGGCCCCAAACTTTGGGGGACATGTGACTGCGGCACATCATCCATGAACCACCCTGGAGGTTTCTCCAAGCAGGAGGAGCTGCCGTGAAGGAAGAGAGAGCTGGTGAGGAGGGGGAGGAGTTGCTGAGACAACAAAGAAGACTCACCCCTCAAAGAGGCTTCAGCGAGAGCAAGGCAGACTGAAACAGGGAACAGCGGTCTTAGACCTACGGGACCTGCGAGAGTCAGGCTCCTTTCCCTTCCGCATTTCCAACCCGCCCCCTCACATCTCTAGCGCTCCTGTTTTGTAAACCAGACTGTCAACATCTGTGCCGTGAACTGACTCATGGTGACGGCTGGGCAAGTTGCTCCACTGCTCTGGGACAGAGGAAAGGTTTCCATCCCAGATACTCATATCCCCCAGGTCGAGAACAAAGAGGGCATGGACCAGAGGCACCGCTGGCACCTGGGGGGACTGTCCCCACTGCCTTCTCCTTCTGTTGACAATCGTGCTGGTCTCGATTTTGTCAATTCGCTCTGGACTTTCAAAGGATCTTGTACATCAATTTGGGTGCAATGGGTGGGGGTGCAAACTCAGTAGAACGATCACTTCCTTTACCTTTCGAAAATGGAAAATGTGCCAATTTTCAAAATTGGTCAAGCCGTATGCATGGCAGGCATTTCCTGGGAGCACTGACGTGGCAATATGGAGGACACGCAAGGTCTTTCTTGCTAGGGATCAAAACTGGACAGACGTTCCTGGCACTTTTTGAAAAACAAAAAAACTGCTCCGAAGACACAAAGCACACTAGATTTGGGATAAGCCCTGGGGAGACTTTATGTCCAAATTAGAATAATCAAAAAGAGTTTAATTTACTCAGTTCTGGAATAAAACCAAGGCTGTATTCAGCAATATTTGAAGCCAGCTAAAAGGTCAGTGGATGAGACGCCCAGTTGTATTTAGATGTTTGTGTCTATTTATTGATATGTTACATTGCCCATTGCATCATGTACCTTCTTTTTTTTTTTAAGTTCAAAAATAGATCATTGTTATATCAAATCATTTTATTGTAATTTTAACTTTAAAAAAAGTGTCAGGAATGGAAAGCACATTTTCTAATCTTCAGTATTTACTTCCAAACTCTCAGAGGCCCTCAAAGCCAAAAAGAGTGTCTGTTAGTGAATTAGAATAAAACCACAGGGTAATTACTTTCTGGGCTACCACGCAACATGAATTACTTTCCGTTGTGAGAATGCTGAAAAGTTGCCACAAAATTAAACCAATTAGGATAATAAGGGGAGAAGGAGAAGATTAAATTTATTTCCATCTGATTTAGCTTATTAATTTCTCAGGGGAGAAGGATTTCCCCGTATTTGACCTCCAGGTTTTAATCATGAACCCTTCTGTTTGCAAGATGGGTTGCAACTTGGGTTGAATTCAGACCCCAAGGGCTGGCCTTTTGTGGGGACTCAGCGACCTGGGACCTGAGGAAACAGGTCTGAGGAAGCAGCGGTGGTGAAGAAGTCAGTTTTGTTTGGCGCCCCTGCTGTGCGTCAGCCTGTGCTTCCGTCTGGAGAGTCAGCGTGAACAAGTCAGAACTTTTCACTTATTATTTGTATTGACAAGGTGGTTAGGAACAAGTTAAATATTTAAAATCAAGAGCCAATTCTTAAGTATCCCTTAGTTGTTTATTCCATTCATTTTTATTAAGTCTGCCTCTAACCTCTTAATCACTTTATAGAAGCCAAGTCAAACTGGTGAAAATGCCTGCTAACTGTCAACATGTGCAAGATGTAAATGCATTTTTGTTCTAGAAGGCAGGGATACTTTTATTTTAAACACTCGATTAGTTTGTCAAAGACCTAACTTTCTCGTAAGTAGCATTCAGAGATAATTCGATAAACTGATTAAGGGGAATTTTTTTTTTTTTAAAGGAAAGGTGCGGGCAGGGATGAAGGTGAGTAGGCCAGCAGGCACACAGAGAGGAGGGAGAAACATTTTGTTTTATTTTCATTGAGTTGTGTTTGCGTTGGTTGTTTCCCGCCCTGGACCCGGGGCTCAAACCTAGGGGTTTGTGGTTTGTGCCCTTCGGAGGCGAATGATCTGACTGCTGCTCTCGCTGGATATACCAAAGGGAACTCTGGATCTCTAAAATGCTCTCACTGGGGGAAACAGAATAAACACATTAACAAATAAGTCAGTGTGATTATCGATGCATGCTATAAAGAAAGCAGCCTACAGGCATGGAATAGAAAGCCACTTTGCAGCAGATAGGACAGCAGGGACAGCTAGTGACTGAAGACCAGGATGAGAAAGACTATAATGCTGTACCTATCTCATCCTTTACTGCTTTCTCATGGCCTGTGTAATCCAAACCTTCCAAACCTTTCTCTGCCTGGTCAGCAGAGATTATCTTGCTGGGAGTGGACAGCTCTGAGTAGGTTCCCCAACATCTCTAGCTGCTGACAGTGGAATCCACTCCAGCTAGTGAAGACTGGAAAGGATTCCCTCAGAGACATAGAGAGATGGTGCGCCAACTAGAAGGGCTGAAGATTCTAATGGGTGAGCTTCCAGGGTTGACTCACAAGGTCACACTGCAGAATTGGGTCCCTTACAGGAGCTGCTGCCTTTGCTGTGATCAGAGAGATACAAGACCAGCCTAGCAGGCCTGCCAGTCTTGGTTCCAGTTTAATAGACACCTCATACTGGTTCTCTCTTCCATCATAACTTCATTCCAGATCAAAGTCTTGATTCATGTTTCTGGTTGATAAATCCCAGTTAACTGCGTGATGTCTGAGAAATGTCATTTCGAGGCTCTAGCCTCTGGGTGAGGGAAGCCTGTGATAAGCTGTCCTGGGTGCCAGGCATGATGATCTTCTAAACCTGCCATCCCATCCGGACTTGGATTTGCACCATCTGCATTCTGCAGACTGGAGCTCATTCCACGGGCTCCAGCAGCTTCCTCAAGGCTGGGGCAGCTGCGAAACCACCAGCAAGTTTCTCTTTCAGATCCCCCATTCAGAGGCAGGTGCCCCTAGGCAAGATTTGCTCTCGCTTGGGCTGGTTTAACCTGATAGATTTGGAGGTTCCTGGATGTAAAACTTATCAAAAGAGCTGACATTTAGTCTCTAAGTCCCAAGAGTGGGCAGGCCATGGTTGCTTTTGCTCATTTTTGCTGCTATAGTATTTACAGAGAGCTTGACATGGAGCAGGGACCCACTAAATATTTATTGAATAAATGTATGAAAAAAAAAAAGGGCGAGGAGCCCTTTGGCATTAAAGACTGGGGAAATTCATCTGAACCTTTGTGTGTTTAGCGAATGCTAATAATACTTGATATGTTCCAGGTACTTTTCTAAGTGCTCTACAAATATTAACTCTTTTAATTCTCATAATTGCTCTATAAAGATATGTACTCTTATTAATCTCATTTTTAAAATGAGATAAAAAGAAGTCACGTTACTTATCTAAGGTGGCACAGATATGTAGTGGGGAGAGAGGTCCATCGGATTGGTTTCCCTAAAACCTTAGCTGTTTTTGATTCGGTCCATAGACACAGTCCTATATGCCTACGTGTGATAATAAAAAAATGTATCTAATAAGGGACATAGGTGTGTTGTTTGTTAATCATCTGAAATCCACCTGTCCTCGTTCCCTCTTTAATCACCTCCCAGCTCTTGCAGCTTCTGCAGGGTCATGTCTACAAATGCATCCTTCCCTCTCCCCCGCTTCCTGTCCTGTGCTGGACCGACGTCTAGGACATTTTAGTTCCCAGGTAGACCAGGTAAGCCGCTCAGGTGCCCTGCTGAGCCGCCAGGAGACTGTATCTGCCTGAATGAAGCCCAGCACAGGAGTGGGGCCTGGAGAGGCAAATCATCCTCTTGCTTCTGAACTGTCCGAGCTCTCTGCCCACCGCGACGGTGGTGATGGTGTCCTAGAGATCTGTTTCTTCTGGAAATGCCAGAGAGCCCGAAACAGCAGCCCAGGGCCTCCTGTCCCCCCTTGTCTGCTGGGCCCAGCTGTTGATCTTCGATCTTAGCTTTGGGGTATTATTTTAGGGTAATGGGTGCCTCAGAAAGGCTCAGATGGAGCTCTGTTGTAATTCTTCTGGCCCAGGAGGGCACAGCATTTGCAACTGCTCTGGAGACCTGGCTCATCTCAAAGGGGCAACATGGATTATTTGCAAAAACAACAGAGACTCTGCTGGTAGTCTCCCAATAATGGGGTGGCTCTGGGGAGAACATCCTCCTGGCCAGAACCAACAACAGGGTGGGGGAGCAGGGGCAGGGAAGATGGGCGTTCTGTTTCCAGACTTCATTCCAGCCAGGCCCCTGCTTCTAAGCAGGTCAGCTCTTCCCAAGCTCACACGGATCTCTTGAGGCCCTTTTCTCCAGCAAGGTACCCAGCAATAGGGCCACCCTTCTGATATTTAACTGCAGGACCCCCCTCCCCGTTTTCCGTGGAAGTCTACCCCAATGTGCTTCAGGAGAAAAGAAAAGCTAAGTATGCACACGTTGCTGCCCGTGACAAGGATTTCTCACGCTGCAAGGGGTCCCTGCTCCCCAGCCCCAGATTTGGAAGAACCCTGCTGACTCTCACGGTGGGTCTAGTGGACTCTCAGCCCCTCAGCTCATCACCTTCCTCTCTGAGTTACAAAGTTGCATAACCAGCTCCATCTCTTTGGAGCCTATTTTTCTCCCCTTGAAATTTTTTCTTCCCTTTGGTGTTAATGTGAACTGGCTGACCCTGTCACATGGTGAGCCCGTGTTTATATTTGTCGAAGCCCTGCCTGGGGAAGTCCTGTTTGTGCAGAGGTCACCCCACCTCCCAGGCTTGGCTGTAGTCCCACTCTGGGGCTGGGGCAGTGGTAGCTGAACGCATGGCAGCGTGACCTCCCCAGCTTCTCACTTTTCTGGCTCCCCTTTGTTCTAGACCTGAATTCCAATGGTTTGGTGCCTCCCAAAAATGAAGGAGGAGGCAGACTCAGGAAAAAGTGGGGCCATCTTCCTCCTTCTTCATCCTCCACCCAGTTCAGACTTTTCCCCAGATTTCTTTGTTTCCTTTCTTAGAACTTAGTGGTCTTGGGGCTAGACTTGGGTTGGTGAAGTAGATGGTGGAGTTGAGAAATGGGCTGCTTTTCCACCAACCTTCCTTCTGTGGGGCCTGCGATGTGTTCAGAGCGCTAGGAGGGCTGAGAGTCTGGACTTTGCAGTCAGACAGCACTGATGGGAACCAGTTACTTTTGCCAGTTACTAGCTGTGTGGCCTTAGATGATACAGAAAGCTCGGTTTCGTCACCTCAAATGAGTATAATAGTACTTACCGGGGAAGGTTATTAGTAGGATTAATTTAGGGCATGCAGACAAAAGGTTTAATTATGATGGTGATTATGCTGGTAAGAACTATTGCAGCTGTTGGAATTGGTGCCTTCCCCCAACCCTGTCTGCCTCCTCTGTTAGACCCCTGTTTCTCTTATCGTTTAGCTGGTCCACTCTTTATCTTCTTTTCTCCACCCCCATACCCCCCAATCTTAACGTTTGCGTTTGCCTTTGGGGCAGCTTCCTCTGAGAGGAGGACCAGAGAATAAATCTTCACTCTTGCTTATAGGACTAGAGCCCATTCTTTTATTGGTGTCTTTCAGACTCGGCCGATGACAGGTTGAGCCTGAGTGTCTTTATCTGCCACAGGAGGACTTTATGACATCCTTTTTCCAAGACTGATACATTAACAAATTCATTGCAAGAACCCTTCGCTCCTTTCCCCACTTACCTTGCTGTGTCTCACTTATCAGCCATGAGGAATGCTAGCAGCATCTTTCCAAATATTACCCCACTGGCCCTCTGAGCTAGAGATGTGCTGGCTTTTCTCTTGACTCTGGTTTGAGATTTTATAATAATGACTTGAGTCTGGTTCAGTGTCCGGATCTCATCTCTTTCCCATCCTTCATCAGGAGGGTACTTGCCCTTGAGTCTAGAACTGGGACACTGAGGACAGGAGTTGAGTTAGGAGCAGCTTCAGAGAAGGTGGAGGGAAGGCACCAATAGTGAAAGATGTCTGTTTTCTGAAAACTCCAGTGATAGTTGCATCCTCGCGAAAACATTCTCCATTCTTGTCCCATCCCAGACCTTTAGGTCTGAGTCAAGAGTCTCTTTTCCTTCCAACTATGACCACATGTTTTTGCTTTTTTGGTCCTCTCAGATCTTTTGTCTTCTGAGCGCTCGGGACATGGAAAAACTGCCAAAGCAATGGGTGGGTTGATTGTGAGGACCCCAGAGAGCTGGGATCTTTTGTCTTTTGGGACCAGGTAGAGTCAACTGACACCTGTCTGGAAGCTAGAGAGTGAGGAAGTGTAGGCTTCTCTTGGTTCTCACCTCTGCGTTTGCTCACCTCTGTGAACCATGGAGGGAGCTGAGTGACAGAAGGTGCTAACTCTTCAAGATCAGGGCTGCTGTCCACAACTACCTGCTCCCTCACCTCTCCGGTGGCTGTCCCTCATCACAGCAGTGTCTGCCCCATGGAAGGGTCATCTTGCTTGCTTCTCCTGCTTCATACATTGTACCCAGGCCCATCCTGACATCTTTCTCTAGATAAGAAGAAGGCCAAAACTGGTGCACCCTGGTAGAGTAGCAGTTAGGTCAGTCAGCTCCAAAGAAATGCAGTCCACATGCATCCCAAGGACCTGGGTTCATGTCCTGGGCCTGGGGCGACAACCAGTGTGAACCATGAAGTGAAAATGCTACTTCTCACTCTCATGACTGCCTGCACCCTTCCTTCAAAAGAAAACAAAACAAAAACAAACATAATAAAAGAAGGTAAAAGCTAGGTACTGGAGAAATCAGATATGCTAGCCTTTGCTAAAGGTGACTTTGGCCAACAAATCCCTGATTCCATAGGAAAAGCAAACTTTTCAGGACTCCCTCCATGCCATTTATTTGGCACAGACTCAGTCTGGACAAGGTGAGGAAGAGAGACATCTTTCCTTAAAGAGGTGGTTCTAGAAAATGAGAACATATGTGAATTTTACAGAGACAAGTAGGGAGTGAAAAAAAAGAACGATCAAAAATGAGCAAAGAATAAGGAAATATTAAGCCCTTTGGTAAGAGGAGTCCCATTTTGGGCATCCACTGGCATTTAGAAAGGACTGGCCACAATTCACCATGGGTGGAAAGAGCCAGGGAATTTTAATCCACTTTACAGCATAATTACCTTAATAGTCAGCAAAAATTTCCTTACACTTCGCTTTTCCTTGCTTTCCTTTTATTTTATTTGGACCAAAAAACAACTGAAAGGATTGTGCCTTCCATACTGTGTTTGGAAGTCAATGTGCATGAGCTCACACATGGTAGCGCAGCGTCTCCTCAGTCTTCCCTCCTCTTGGTGAGTCATCTTCAACCCCTTCGACAGTCAACCCTCGCATGGCCTCCATCCTCTGAGAAGGCTGCTGGGAAGGCTGTGTGGCAGCACAGGATTATGCTTGCAGTGGAGTGTTTGGAGGCAGTATCAGAGGACCCAAAGAAGTATGAACTGAACAGGGATAATGCAACAGATCTTCAAGGATCCATGGAGGAACGTCTGGAAGAAATATGTCAGCAGGATACCTGTGATGATGTTGTAAGTTTTTTTTCCCTTGATTTTCCAAAAGTTTCAGAAAATCTCTCTTTTGCATGGTTTATTTGTTGGAAGTGGGGTTGGGTTGCATCAGTCATACAGCTGTCATTTTCCCAGATCATTATCAGTCTCATAGATTTAAGAAAACTGGGCTGGAACCAGTCTTTTTTTTTTTTTTTTCCTGAGGAGAAAGACTGCTAGAGGTTTTCTAGCTTAATACCTAATTCTTTAACCCCTTATCTCCGATTTTTCCCTAAGCAATCTGCACGCACGTGCGCGCGCACACACACACACACACACACACACACACACACAGTCCCTTCCACACACACAGAAGGCACGAGCGTGCTCTGGGAGAGACTTCTATACAGATACTGTCTAAGACCAGCCAGCTGGTCTCAACCCTCTCTCTCTCTCACCACTTGAGATGGTGGGAACTCAGTGGTTGCTGACTTGCACGTGGGAGAGTTGCAGAATCCACTGGTGAATTGCTCCTTTGTTCTCCTCCTAATCTGCTAATCCTGGGGCACAGAGAAAGGAGCTCTCCTGGGACTTGGGGCTCAGCATTCCAAATCCCTCTGTCTTTGACCCCACCCTGAGGGCTGGGTAAGGCAGGGGGAAGACACCAAGGAGAAGGTGGTGTGAGGGTTGTGAAACATTTAACAATGGTCACCCACGGTCCTTCTCGAGGAGCTAGAGTTACATTGACCATTGGTGGGAAGGAAAGGCCGCACTCTTGGACTGAAGGCTGGGCTGAGCTGGAAGGTGAGGGGGCTGTGGGGGAGGTTGGACTTGGTGAGCAGCGTGGGCACCTTGAAAGCTGGTCATGTAGCTTTCATGGTGCGATCCCATAGCCATGGCACTGTCTCAGATGTCCCTCTGTGATGTCACTTACCTGTCCTCTACCTCACAGCAAGG
Organism: Solenodon paradoxus; assembly: GCA_004363575.1. Lineage (NCBI taxonomy): Eukaryota > Metazoa > Chordata > Mammalia > Eulipotyphla > Solenodontidae > Solenodon > Solenodon paradoxus. The sequence continues at coordinate 27,667 of RJWH01008289.1, forward strand.
CAGTGATGGAAGCCAGAGAGCAGGCCTTTCACGAGTATATTCGAATCTGAAATTCTCCTAACTTCCTACCAATCACCATTCCCATAACGAATTTATCCCTGGACCTATGCGTGTTATAAGTGTTGGACGTCCTGTAGTTATTGCTTAGAGCCTCCATACAAGGAGCCCCATTCATGGTCTAGTTCTTTTTTTTTTTTTTTTAAACCATGTAACACTGCTCAGGTTTGTGGCCATTGGCTATTGTTTCCTTGAGCTTGGCAGTGACTTTTATTACTGTGTGCGGTCAGCTGCAATGATAACAAGAGCTAATGTTTATCGAGGGCTTGATGTGTGTCAGATGCTGAGTTCAGAGCATTACGTGTGTTAACTCATTCAGTCCTCATCTCTGCTCTGCAAGACACTTCTGTTCTGAGCTCCATTTTGCAGATGAGGAAGCTGAGGCCTGGTCTGAAGGCACTTTCCCAAGACCCCCAGGCTGGAAAACAGAGGAGTCTGCCTGTGACCACCAGCACGTGACTCCGGAGTCCACGTCACCCCTGTGCTTCTGTCAGCGGGACTCACCCTGACATGTAGACAGTGGTCACTGCATATGGCAGGGAGGTGAATGGCTTGGTGGCCACCCTAACACAAGAAAGCTCCACCAGGCAGAGGCCGCATCTTTTGTTTGCGTGTCTTTGGTCACCACGGTGCTAGACACATCCTATGCATGCATTTATGAATTTTTGAGTTCTTCAACATACATCTGAGTCAGGGACAGTACTCTAGATTCCTGGAGAGGGAGGGACAAGCACTTCTAATATACTCTGCACAAAAGACCCCTTTTTGGATGAAGCAGAGCATGGTGGCCGTGCTCTGTTTGCTGCTTTTCTTCTTCACGTCCACCCCTTCCTGCCCATCTTCCCCCCTAACAGTCACCATCATCCTGTGATTACTCTGCAGGCAGCTTCTAGGTGCTGGTTCCCAGATGTCTGCCTCCCCTTCTGTGCCGACCTGGAGAAGCTGGCTCACCCCAAGTTGCTCTCGGAAACTGAGAACTGATACCTCTCAAGCTGAAGACTGGGGTCGGGGAGTGGAGACAGGGGGCTCATCATGCCTGTGTGATTTTTGACAAGTCATGTGCCCTTTGAAAAAATGCTCTTGCTGCCATGATGGGAAGGAAAGGCCGCACTCTTGGACTGAAGACTGGGCTGAGCTGGAAGGTGAGGGGGCAGTGGGGGAGGCTGGACTTGGTGAGCAGCATGGGCACCTTGAAAGCTGGTCATGTAACTTTCAACATCCTCTCTCGGTGCATCTGAGTTTCTTTTGCCCTGTGCCAACTTGCACCATGCTAACAGGACTGTTGACGGGACCACGACTGCAGGCGAAGCGGCTTGTTCCCAATTTCATTTGGCAGGAAAGCAGACACATTGCCCTGGGAGGGACACCTAGCTCTGCCAACTCCGGGCTCCAGAGGCTCGCAGCCGCTGTCTGATGGGCCAGCAGGGCATTCTGGGTATTGACATGCAGATGAGCGGGCAGACTGTGTGGGTGGGCAGAGGGAAGGTCTGCTCCAGGTTTGGGGGGGGGGGTGTACTTTGCCCCAGGGGACCGTCAATCTCTCCCTCCTGTGGTGACTGAAGAGTAGGAGGGTGATGGCAGGGAGAGGGGGCTCAGGCAGAGAAAAGGAGAAAGAGAGTGAGTGGGCGGTAGGCAACCAGCTGCCCGACACAAAGCCCGTTCCTGTTTCAGCAGGTGTTTGAGAGAAGAGGGACAAAACCTCTGGGCCGTCCAGGCTGCAGCCACAGGGGACACGCAGGTTCTCGCTCCCACCTGGTGGCCACTCCCTCAGTCAGGAGCTTGAACTCCTTCGCTCTCCTTAGTTGCCCTCTGCCTCTCAGGTGGGTCCTTTCAACAGAAGTAGCCTGGTCCTGAGGACCCTCCGAGGGACTCTCTCTCCCTGCTCCCTGGTGCTGGCTCAGCAGTCTCCATTTTTCCTTCATCTTTTGTTCAGATCCTTCCTTCAGATGAGGATCAAGGGATGAATCCTGGAGGCCGGGCCCTTGCCTCTGATGACCTGAAACAGCTCCCACAATCCCACTGGGCTCCAAATATGACTGTGAAAGCAACCACCTTAGAGTGCTGTTTGAGTCAGGTAGTGGGTGAAGCCTCAGCATCCTCAATGGCGATTCCTCAGGCGCCTCTGCAGGGGCCGAGGGCAGCGCTGTCTGAGGTGGGGTGGGAGGATGCTGCTCCACAGAGCCATGCATCCACATACTGGCTCTTTTGGGGACCACACCTGTCATTTGGGAGGCTAGATGTGTAGTGCCCTGGAGAGAAAGGACGGTGCTCGCTGAGCCCCTTGTTGTCTTCCCAGCAACACGGTGGTTAAGAGCACCATCTATGACGGCAGAGACTTAAGATGAAGGCTGAGCCCCTCCACTAAGAAGTATGCACTGAAGACTTTGGAGAAGCAATTGTCCATTGAAGTGAGGAGAAAGGTGCTCAGCCTGAGGTGGTTCTGACACCAATGCTGTGTGACTTGGGGCAGGTTGCTGACCCTCTCTGGATCTCTTTGGCTTTTTTTTCCATCTGTAAAGTGAGGCTAGTACTACTCACCGGGGTGGTTGTACAGATAAAAGTGATGCAGAAGCCAGAGACAAAAAGTTCAGTGGAAATTATTCCCTCCCTTCGAGGGTCTCAGTCTTTTAGGGGCGACAGCCTGCTAACTAGGAATTAGAATACCCAGCAGTCCTCTGGGAAGGGGTGAGAATCTCCTCTGAATGATTTAAGGAAATTGGTGACTTCTGGGATGTAGCCTGAAAAAAGGGGAGGATTTTGAGAGGTGGGAAGGAGATAATGGGGGCCTGGGGTTTAGGAGGTGGGCCTCATTCTTTGTAAGAATGAAGTCTGGGGAAGGGACACACTGGGCAGCCAGTGTGGGGTGCTGGGACAGAGCATAGCATGCGCCCCTGGAGAAGGGCTGGGTCGTCGTGGCGGACAAAGGATAGGTGAGTTGGAACCAGATCAGGAAACTAAAACAAAACCAAACTTGACTTTGGCCTGTAGACAGTAATTGGCCAACTTGGCAGCCTCTGGTCTTGCTCTGTGCTTGCCCCGAGACCAGCCTCAGCACGTTGTCACTTTCGAAACTTACGTATCGTGCTCCTCACACAGGGGAGATGCCCTCAGAGCGTTTATCACAAACCCTGTGATGGAATCTTCTAGACACCTTCTCTCAGTCTTTCCGCTCTCCCTCTGGTGGTTGCTGTATTCTTTCTGTTTCCTTTCTAAAGACTCTCCCCGGTTTCTACCTCTTGTCCAAGCCTCCTGGTCCCACTCGGGATCCTGGGTCTGTCTTGTTCTGATGTAGAGCAGCTGACTGCTCAATGGTCTTCTCACAGGGCTCACCCTTGCTTCATCCTTTCTGCAGAGCAAGGATCTTCACGTTACCCCAACCCAGGGCACAAGCACATGCTTTCTTCCCTCCCCGTCAGACAGAGCAGTGAGCCCCAACTTCATGGACACGCGTGCGGTGGGCTGGGGCCGTTCACCTGCAGAAGGCAGAGGTTCCCTTCCTACCTGCCTGCATCGGCACACAGCCGATGACGCGCTGTGACCAGTGGTTGTGACGGGTGTGAAGGGTCGCACGTCCTGACAGAGGCTTTAAGAACTAGTGTGCGTTTGATACTGACCGTGGTCTTGGCCCTTTGCCCTCTCTCACAAACCATGTTTGAGATGATGGAACCTCGTGGGCCAGGTCTCCCGGAGAGACGGGACGCTGCAGCAGATCCGCCATGTGCGTGTGGCGTGAAACTGGCCTGAGCTGCTCTCAGGCTCCCAGGCTGTTTGTTACAGAGCACGGGGCCCGCCATCCTGACTGAGACACCGTCGTTGGGACGTGTGATCTGCCTCAGAGGGTAGACCCGCCATCACTGTCTGCACAGAGCGCTTCTGAGGAGAAGGAGGGAGACCTGGGGCGGCAGTGTGAAGCAGCTCTGGAGCCGCAGCGCAGGAGACGCCTAATGTGCGCGCCATCGTGGGGGTCCCAGGACACGAGGTGATGGGGCAGCTGAGGATGCACTGTCCTCCAAAGACCTCAGCCTGGAGGCCCGCGCCTTTCCTCTGCTCTGTGTCCTGCGTTCTTGCATTCTAGAAAAATCTCTCCTCTAGCTGCCCACACATGCGCTCCTCGAGCCTCTCTCTCTCCCCTCTCTCTCTCTCCTCTCTCTCTCTCTCTCTCCTC